>QEPC01004437.1:1398645-1410800 GCA_003113815.1 Sphenodon punctatus | reverse complement strand
GGAGCATATTACACCTGTGCTCCAGACTCTGCACTGGCTGCCAATAGTGTGCCGAGCCAGGTTCAAGGTTTTGGTGTTGATCTATAAAGCCCTACACGGTCTGGGTCCCTCATACCTCAGGGACTGCCTCGCCCTCCGCACCCCAGAGCGGCTCCTTCGGTCTGCCGGGGGTGCCTTCTTGGAGGTCCCCCGTGTTAAGCGGGGGGCCACAATGGAGAGGGCATTCTCGGTGGCCATGCCGTGCCTTTGGAATTCCCTTCCGGAGGAAGCTCGCCTGGCCCCTAGCCTGTTGACATTCCGGTGAAGTTGCAAAACCTGGCTGTTCGCCCAGGCCTTTGGGGAGGGTGGGAGGGGAGGGGGAGGGGTTTTTAGCTCCCCCACCTGTCTTGTTATTTATTATATATTATTTAGCCCTGTTTTAATATTATTGTTATGAAATGTTTTAAACTGTTTTTATTGTATTTTATTGTTGGAAGCCACCCCGGGCTGCTTTGCAGGAGGGGCGGGGTAGAAATCTATTAAATAAATAAATAAATAAAAATAAATACATTTATTATTATTTATAACTATTACTTCTTACTCCGCCCTTTCCTGTGTTCGGCAGCTCAGGGTGGCTTACATTGTACAAAGTAATCATAAAAAGAAAAACAATAAAATATTACAGATAAAATCTATAAATACACAAAAAACATCATGAATAGGAGACCCCGAGCTAAAAAAAAATATCCCCCCCCGTACCACCCCAAGCCTCCCTCTACCCCTCTTCCTCACCAAAAGCCTGGTGAAACAACTGGGTTTTGCATTGACATCAAAAAGAAGGCAAGTCCAGGGATAGGCAAACCTCCACCAGGAGGAGTTCCACAGTCGCAGTGCCACCACCAAGAATGCCCTCTCTGAAGTCTCCACTCGAGAAACATGGGAGACCTCAAAAAGGACTCCCCCGGCTGTCCACAGGGGCTGCTCCAGGACCTGGGAAGTGAGGCAGTCCTGCAGGTAAGTGGGACCCAGATCATATAGGGCCTCACAGGTGAGAACCAGCACCTTGAATTGAGCTTGGAAGACTATACGCAGCCGGTGCAGCAACCAGAGCACCAGTGTTATATGCTCCCGACAGCTAATCCAAGTAAGGAGACAGGCCACCACATTCTGCACTAGCTTGCAGTCTCTGAACTGTCACCAAAGGTAGCCCCATGTAGAGTACATTACAGTAGTCCAGTCTTCAGGTGATGAAGGCATGGATGATAGTGGCAAGGTCGGAATCTGATATATACAGTCTAAGGGTGAAAACAGACATGACGCTAACCACCCTTTAACCACCCTTGGTCGTCATTTATGCATGTTTTAGGGCTGCATAGGGCACCAATACAACCCTGAAACATGCATAAATAACCACCAAGGGTGGTTAAAGGGTGGTTAGCGTCATGTATGTTTTCACCCAAAATTGTTGTACCAGATGTAACTGGCAGAAAGTGCTCCTCGCCACAGCTGCCACCTGGACAATGGACATCCAAGCAGTGCTCTGAATCGAGGAGCACCCACAGCCTACGAACCTGTGGAACCAAGGAGGGATGGACCCCATCAATGATGGGGGCCTCCAGCTCCTCAGCCCTTCTCACCAGCATCACCTCCGTCTTGTCAGAATTCAGCTTCAGACGGCTTGCCCTCATCCTGTCCCCCACAGCCGCCAATCTCCTGGGTCAGCTGAAAAAGAGGAGTAGAGTTGGGTGTCATCAGCTTACTGATGACACCAAGCATCAAATCCTCTCATTACCTCACCCAAAGGCTGCATGTACACATTGAACAGGAGAGGGGACAGAATGGATCACCATATGCAAGAGCCTGGGGGGACGAGGAATGATCCCCCAGTACCACATGCTGAGTTCTCCCTATAAACTGCACAGTAGCAGTATTTAAAGCAGTTATTTCTTTTGGAAAAAAGTTTTTCAGTTCAAGTTTAAGACTTTTAGAAACCAGGCAATTCTGGTGTTTAAAGCAGTGAACATTATTCCTTTAAAGTAATCCTCAAAGTTATTTTAAGCATTCTAATTTTAAAGAGTCAGCTGTCCTTTTGAATAGTGCCCCAGTTGCTTAAGTGATTGGGAATCAGAAAAAGCTGTAGATCTCCAGTTTATGATGTACGGCCAGAAAACTTTCATTATTATTATTTTATTTTTTTTACATTGAACTATCTTTGGTCTGATGATAATCATACATCAGAAATGATAGATTTAGATTAGTTTCTATGTCAGATTTAGAGCAGTGTTAAAATTACTTCATCTCACTCACAGACAAGATAAAGATTACTTCAAAGAACTCCCACTGTGTCCTGAAACCATGCTGATACCTCTTCACACACATTATTTTATTGTACAAGAGGCAGAACTGAAAAAGGTCTGATTTTTTGTGTGTGTTCCAAAAAGATATTATAATGGAACAGTATGAATTTTATTTTTCTAAGAAGTTTTTGTTAGATGACAAATTAAAAGCCAAATTTAAGTTTGCACAGCAAGCCATTGCATGTAAAACCAGTATCATCTAATCACAGGTTAGGCATGCTTATTTGGCTTGTGTTCATACCCCCAACACCTTCTTACTTGCATGCCATCTTGAATGGGGTTTGTTTGAAAAGCAAAGAAGCTGCTGCAGAGTTTCACAGGCTCATGCTAACTCAGAATTCAGGCCACTGCTGTCATGAGAAAACAAGCTGTCAGCATGGCAACTGCTATCTGTGCTCTGATGCTGCTGCATCAGGTTCCCTACTTGGAACACTCAATGAGAAGTAGCAAAAGGGTGCTGTCTTCCATGTGTGCTGAGTGTGCTGCATTGGCAAAGAGCCTTAGGTGATAAGTCCATGAGTCACTTGAAGTACGGCTGGCCTGGTGGGGCCTGAAACAGGGCTGATATAAACATCCTGAAAGACTAAAAGATGCCCTGTGCAAAGTCTAAGGCCCTTTTCACATGGGTGCCCCCCCTCGCACACATGTGCGGGGGAGGGGGGGCGCCCATGCAAATGCCACAGTGTGTGTGTGTGTGTGGGGGGGTGACATAGCAGCACTGAGGGCAGTGGGTGGAGATGCATGTGTGCTCCTGCGCTCCATCTACCTCCACCCATCACACACACACAGAGCAATGGGTGCCAAGCACAGATGCTCCATGCGTAGAGATGGGTGGAGGTCGGTGGGGGTCCGTTGGAACGCACCCCCACCCACCATGCCACCCACCCATGTGAAAAGGGCCTAAACATGAGCTACGTCAACGAAGGAGCTTGATGAGTAATTTCAACATTAATGCCTTACAGAACTAAAAAGATCACTGCTGTATCACATGATCTAATTCTACTTGGCCTAATTTTCCTTGACATCAAACAGGATCAAAAGAAGAGGCAATCCCTGTCATTTTCAACATAAAAACTTTACCTGAATGTCAGAGCTCTGGAACTCCCTTCCCTTGGAGGTTGTCCAAACTCTGGGCCTGAGCATTTTTCTGGAAACAATGTAAGACCTATTTATATAGCCAGACTTTTAGTAGGAGTAGTTTGAACAGGAATTTTATATAGTTTATATTTTTATATCTCTTATACTGTATATTTTTATACATGTCTTTTATATATTATAATGTAAGCTGTCCTCCTGAGTCTTCATGGAAGGACAGGTTAAAAATCTAAATAAATAAATAAATAAATAAATTACCATTTCTGCTTAAATGAAAAAGAGGGACAGTATAATGAAAAAGTAGGAAGACAATAATCTAGTAGAGGTCAGTATATACCACAGGAACCATTTCATGTGTTCTTCAAGAAGCTGTTACAGTGAATGCTTACTACAATGACACATCAAGAAAAGGACTTCAGTTTTGTGAAATGTATCGGATTGAACGGAAGGACAGAGCCTGATCCATGTATTCCATGTGACTTCAGATTTATAATCTTTAGAAAATAAACTGGCAACCAAAATTTGGACGATAGCCTAGACTGGATCCAGATGTGATAACAATCAAGACCCAAGAGAACTACATATTGGGCATTTTTACACACACTTTAAAGTTCTGAATTTTTCAATCTTCTGGGTTTACAAGTCCACAAGTAACTTCCAGATTTATCTTTCACACACACACTGCCCTGAAGCAGTTCTTGGATGCATTCTTCACACAAATACTGCCCGAGCAGCCTAAAGTAGCCACAACTGTAGATGTGACAGGCTGCCATGGAAGCCAAGTGACCACAGCTGCCTGGAGCAAAGCAGTTTACCAGGAGAACTTTTTACACACAAACGTTCTGGAAGAAGTTCTATGCAGACATTCATAGATCTGGATATTTAAGATCTGGGTGAGTGCTTTAGACACACAGGAAGTTCAGGATGTAACAGGAAACATGCAGGAGAAATGTGTGTGTAAAAACACCCAGTATTGCATTATGCTGCCATACATTAAAGGTTTGACAGGAGTTGTTCTTTCTGACAGATTCTGATCAACCAAACTTCAGGTGTTGAGTCAATGCTTTAACTAAACCATAAACATTAACTTTGAGGACTATCAGTACCCTCGAAAGAAAGATGAGCTCTTTTCAGGTTAGAAACCATTGTCCTTGAGTGAACAAATGCTGCTGGAAATGTTGCCCCGTGTACACTAGGTAATTTCTAAATTTGCATCTATTTGGAACTGAATGACAATCCACAATAGACGGCCGATTTACTGCCAGCTAATAAGAATAAGAGAGAGGGAGAGACTACTGTATTGTATTACTCCCTTTTAGACACAGCAGGACAACTTCTGTGATGTCTTATACTCCCACCATTGCACTGATTCCAATATGATCATACTGGGCTAGTACAGAATTTGGCCCAGCAGGCAAACAAAAATTAAAGGACTTTCTGGTCAGAAGATCATTAACTGAAAAAAAAATTGCTAAAAGAAATAAATTAAATCTGTATAAGGCTGAGAGAAATATGGGGACAGAATGCCTATTGGCTTCAGTAGAGCAGGATTAATGCGTGGGAGACTAAATTGCAAGCTGAATACATGAGCAGACTAGAGATGGACGGCATCAGGAGCTCAAGTCCAAATTTATTTCCCGGCAGTATTTAAAGTGACATGTAGTCAAAATGATAGGTTATATCCTGCTCTCGTTCATGCTAGGATCAAAGCCTCATACATCAGAACAGAATCTTGCTTTGAGTACATAGGCTGCCCCGTCAGCTACTGCCCAGGTTTTAGTCTAAAGTTCCCAGAGAAAAAACACCAGACTAACCCACTGCTTAAAAGTCTCCTCATCGTGATGGTTTATTTTTTAAGTCAAAGGGTGCTTTTAGATGGACGTGTAGGATGCCTGCCCCCAGAGCTACTCTGGGGATTCTCCCCCGCATCCACTTGCTTCCAGCCCTGCCTGGGGGTCTGCTGTAGATGGACCTGGCTGATTCCCTGGCCTGCGGTCCACCCAAGTGGTGCCCAGCCTGCTCTGTTTGCTTTTTAATGGACCAGCCAACCTGGGGGTGAAGCGGGCTGGCATGGGCAGAACTGGAGCTGCCATCCATCCAAAAGCAGTCAATCAATCAATCAGTCAATCAATCTAAAAGAAATCAATCAATCTCTCCACATCTGCAGTAACTTTGATGCTGACCTCTGGAGACCAGGCAGGATTATTTAAATGTCCCACCCACCTGGCCTCCGGATAGGCAGAGAGCTGGGCCCCGGGCACTGTGGCCAGGCAATGGGAGAAAGAGTCATGCACCACAGCTGCCAACATAGTTGCCACCCATCCATGTCATAACAACAAACCAAATTTCTGGTTAATTTGGAGGGGTCTGGCCATATATTCCCTCTCTCATGCCCTCCATGGCTATAGGCCTGTCCATATTTCACCTCCTCAGAAGCGGCAGCCCCAGATAGCATAAGACGGAGCAGGTAAATTTTGGTCAATGTCCAAAAACATCTGAGGAGCGGGTTGTTGGTTTCGGGTTTTTTTTGTTTCCCCTTATGGTTCTTGTACCTTTAGGATACATTGGAGGAATGTTTTAAACTTGCTTCTGCCAAACTAAAGGCTTGACAGTTTTCATTAACTAAAGGAAAAATGAAATTTACAAGTATATAATGAGGTTCCAAGAGACAGGGCCCTACAAAAAGCATAAAATCTTAGATGACTCATAGTAAAATTACACAAGTGAGAAAAAACGAATAGTTTATGCAATGTAAGTAGTTACTTTGAAATTATAGCTCCCTCTCCGTTATGTTAATTGTAATCAAGAGTAACTCCAAAATAGTCATTTGAGGTTTCCCTAGCTCCTTACCCCCACAGACTGCTCTCTAATGCTCTGTGTACTATCCTCTCATTCAGGTTCCTATCCCTGTTTAGCCTAGGCTAAATCCATGCACCTGCCACTTCTTTACTTTTGAATATATTCATGGTCTCTCTCATCACTCCTAGATGGGTAAGTCCCCCTAATCAGGAACCTATTTCTAATTAATCATTGTTCAGTGCCATGTACATTGATGATAGATAGATAGATAGATAGATAGATAGATAGATAGATAGATAGATAGATAAGAAGTGAGTTAAATGATTTCATAATAGTGATTTTATAGTGATAATAGTGATTTTAAACTTTGTTTATAAGCTTTCTGTATTACTATTAAGCAATCAGTCTTTCAAATTAGATACTTTCAGTGATAAAAATGCAAGGAGTTGGCACAAGTTCCTTCCTGTCATAACTACACTTCCTCTACATTCCTCCCAAGATATGCAGGACAAGTGGATTTCTGTATTAAACATTCTATGGAGTTCTGATATCACATCTGCATTGGTGCTCAAAAAGTCTTGCAATCGACAGGAAGCCATATCCGGTTGTTACAAGTTTACTGTAAGCAGCAACATGGAGGGATTATTATTATTATTATTATTATTATTAACAAACATTTATATAGCGCCAGCAGTGTACCTGGCACTTTACAAAGTAATAAAATAGACACGGTGCCTGCCCCTAGGGCTTACAATCTGAGAGACAGGAGCTGGGGGAGAGACATAGGAAGGGGAACAGAGGGAGAGACAAGGGGTCTAACATTCATGAAGATGCGAGGTCTCAAGTGCACGTACTTGGCTTGGTTACGATAAGAATGACAGCAGGCAGGTCCATGTGGCAAGGATAAGGGTAAACTGATCGTAGGTATAGGAATAGTGGCTCAGCAGGATAAAGAGTCAGACAGAGCAGAGCAAAAGAGGTGAGTTTTAAGGAGAGATTTGAAGGTATGAAGGGAGGGGGCAAGGCGGATGTGGACAGGGAGGGAGTTCCAGGCATGGGGGGCAGCAAGTGAGAAGGGACGAAGGCGCTTAGGGGAGCAGGGAAGGCGTGGAAGGGTGAGAGAAGGGACAGAGGAGGAGCGAAGTGCACGGGCTGGAGTATGGAGGGCGATAAGTGCAGAGAGGTAGGGGGGAGCAAGGTTGTGAAGAGCTTTCTAGGTGAAGACTAGGAGCTTGTGCAGGATTCATTCAGGAAAGGGAAGTCAGTGAAGTGAAGAGAGGAGGGGCTGCACATGGTCGAAGCGACTGGCAAGGTAGATGACCCTGGCAGCAGAGCTTTGGACAGAGATGAGGGGAAAAAGGTGAGACCGGGGAAGGCCAGTGAGAAGGAGGTTACAGTAATCGAGGCGAGAGATGACCAGAGCATGAACAAGAGTTTTGGCAGACGAGACAGAGAGAAAAGGGTGAATCTTAGCAATGTTATGGAGGGAGAAGCAACAGGATTTAGCAACAGAGTCAATGTAGGGTTTAAAAGAAAGGGGTGAGTCAAAGATGAAGCCTAGGCTATGGGCTTGGGGGACAGGCAGGATGGGGGGTTAAAATGGCACAGCATGCACATCATCAATCATCATCATCATCTTTCTTCTGTCGTCTTCTTCTTCTTTTGTTGTTGTCGTCATTGTTTTGGCTTCTATCAGTGATATCCTAAAAAAAATCTAAAAGCCTTTCTTTAGAAGTATGGGGATGGAGGATTTCTTTTAAAAAAATGGAGGAAAAGGCTAATTTAACTATCTTCACTCTCTCTCTCTCTCTCACTCTCTCTCTCTCTCTCACACACACACACACACGTGATCATGGAGCAAGATTACTACTGCCATCCATAGTTAGATAGATGTGCCTTTGCTTGGGAAAATGATGGACAAAGTAGTAACGTATATTCTGGATCAAGAAGAACAACATTTGCACAGAGCTTTCTTTATAAGGCGGTCTTACTTTTTTGGTAACATGGTCCTGCCATGTTTGTTTTTTTTTTGGGGGGGGGGGCGCTTTGCCCTGCCTTGTGCTGGGAGGAGGGGGGGAGCCCTGAACCATGTATTTTTCATAAGTGTCCTCCTGTCCTCTATTAAAAGGGATCAGTCAGGGGAGCACTCATTCTTCCAGTGCTTGAGGGTAAGAGAGAAGAACTAGATCCAGGGGCCAGATCCTGGAACTGGAAAGGGGCTAAGCCAATGAGCCACATTGAGCCAGTCTCTTGAAATTATTGTGCTCAGCGCCAGCCTTACCTTATGTCTAAGATGAGCTGGTTCCCTTCATGTGCAGGGGTGAAGAAATGGGGATGCAGGGCTCCCTTAGTGGCTTTTCTTTTAGGAAGGGGTGTCTGTGATGTTCCTAGAGGTCTGCATTTGGAAGGGATGTCCTGTGTGTTGCAAAGAGCACCCCCACGTTTACCATAATCTTTGCTATTTTTAATTAGCATTCTGTGATTTTATTCATTCTTCTGTGATTCCATATTCTGTGATTTTTGTGATTTTCTTTTGTGTCTGGTTTTGTCAGCCAAACTGAGTGCGCTTTCAGTGAGGTGGCACATGGCAGAGGTCTGGGTTAATGGTGCCACAGGGAGCAAGGTTTTGCTTTTGGATACCCTGTATTTACTTGCCCTTCGCTCTTCCTTGAAGAGGGGGTGGGAACTTGGGGAAGAGTATTTTAAGTTGATGGAGGGGCATGTGTTATCTGATTAAGTGGGAAACAGAACCTGAGAAATGTTTGATGTGTGGCTGGGATCTGTGCCTCCTCTGAAGTGCTGTGTTAAGCTGCAAGCGTTGGTTCTCAAAAATCAGGCTACCCTCCCTGGTGTACTTTGTTGGTTGGAATACAGCTATCGTGGACTGCAAGAATGCACAGTTCTTGCATTCCACGGTAGCTGTATCTGTTACTGTAATTTACTGATTTATTCCAAAACTGTTCAGTTCATGGACTTCCTCTGCCATTGTGGCCTGTGAAATGGTCTAGGTTTGGTTGTGGCTTGAGGGTGTGTTTGGTTGGAGGTAAATAAACCCTTCCCAAGGGCAAGGTCTGTATTCAGTGTGGTTTTTTTTGGTTTTTTAAAGTGACTTGTGGCTCGCTTATGTGGTAAGCCAAGATTCTGTTAGACTGTTGCACTTGTATTGTTACTCTCTTCCTGGGCAATTGCTATCATTCAGATCATTATTGAAATCTGAGATTGCAAAAAAATCAAAAATAAAGGAAGTAGCCAACGTGCTAATGATTGAAAATGGTGCCCTTTCAGCAAGTTTCACAGAGATCTGCACTGCATGCCTGCTTTTCTTGACCATGCTGTCACGTAGCAACTGCTGAGAGATCGTTCTCAAAATTAAAACTTATAAAGAACTATCTCAGGAGCTCTACGGTCCAAGAAAGACTCAGTGGCCTGTCTCTGCTGTCTATTGAAAATGAACAGGCAAGAAAACTGGACATTTCAAAAAGCATAGATGTGTCTGCAGATCTAAAAGCACGGAGGAAACAGTTTCATTAACACAGGGGTGACCAAAGTGTGACCCAGGAACACATGCAGCCCTCAGAGCCCTTTCCTACAGCCCTCCTCCCTCAGCCCATCTCATAGGTTGTTGCTCTCATCTCAGAACTAAGCTCACAGCTGAACCTCTTTGGTGCACAGGACTTATGTGTGTTAAAATAAACTTAGTTTTTATTTAATAAAGAAATTTAATTGCATTTTATTGTTACTGAACATTTATTTGTACAACCTTGGATTAGCCCTGATGCCCCTTCCCGGTGTATTCTCTGATGTGTGGATTCTTTGACAGTCAGATTGAAATTGAATCTAATTTAGGTTAGTTTTTTACATATACACAAGTTATGCAAATTGGGGTGGAGCCATAAAAATTAAGAGACAGGTCCATGCACATTAGGGGCTGGGCAACATGCGGCCAATTGTGGCTTGGCCATTTGGAATTTAGTGCTCTGCATGCACTTTATTACTTGCTTTCTGCTTGTGGATGCCTGTAGTTGCAATTGTGGGAAACACCCAGTTGTAAACCATCATTGAGGGCACAATGAGCACAGACAACCCTCCACCATTTTGAGGAAGGGCAAAACCATCTTTAAAGTTAATTCACATGCACGCGAGCCAGGCCGTGCCCCCCAGACCCACCGGCGGCAAAGCTGCTGGTGGGAAACAAAAGAAATGGGGGGGGGGCATCTTGACTTCTTGGTCAGGGTCCCATTCCACCCTAGCTACGCCCCTGTGGAACATATTTATAGAGACTCTTCCAAAATGTTGTGTACCATATGAGTGTGCTACTGTTCATGAACAATTGGTTCCTTACAGAGGTAGATGGCCAATAAGGCAGTATATGCCCTCTAAACCTGCCATGTATGGCATAAAATTCTGGCTATACTGTAATTCCAAAACCTCATATGTTTGTAATGCAGACATATATAAGGGGAGGGAAGAAGGTGCCACAGTGGCATGAAATTTGGGCCAGACAGTAGTATTGAAACTAACACAACATTTAGAGGGTTCTGGGAGGACTTCTTCAACAGTGTGCCACTAGCCAAAGAATTAGCTAAGATAAATATGACTCTGGTTGGCACAGTGAAAAAAAACAACCCAGAAATTCCCCATGAGTTCCTTGTCAACAAAACTAGAAGTGTCAACAGCAGCATTTTTGGATTTGAAAAAGATATGATGCTTGTAAGTTATGTCCCAAAGAAAAGAAAGGCAGTGATTCTCCTTTCTTCAATGCATGATGATGCTGCAATAACCAATTACAAATCAAAGCCAAAAATCATTCTGTATCAGTTCTATAATTCAACTAAAGGTGGTGTGGACACCTGTGACCAAATAGTGCCCACATACAGTACCAAGTGAATGATCAGTCAGTGGCCAATGGTTGTTTTCGCTAATATACTAGATGTTGCCTGTTTAAATGCCTACATTGTTTGGAAAATAAACAATCCAAGAAGGAGGGAACATTCAAACTGTCAGAGATGTCTATTCCTACTAGACCTGGGTCTAGAACTGATTACACCATGGGCTGAGGCTAGGAAAATATCCAGCTTGCCCAGGACGTTGAGACAGGGAGCTTTATCACCGACAGGGGCGATTCCAGACATGAAGAGAAGGGGGAGGTGTCATCTCTGTGAACGCAAAAGGGACAGGAAATCACATCAACGATGTGCTTCAGGTCAAAAATGTGTCTGTACAACTCATGCAGTTGTAAGATGTAGTAATTGTGTGTCGGCTGCTTGACTAGCATTTGCTACATATGCAAGTTGTATTAAATCTGTGAGTTTTGTTATAGATATTTTACAATTATGATTATTACACTGGTATGCTTCTTTGAAACTGTTATTTTACACTGTGTTGTTTTATGTTTTTAAAAATGGTGGGGTGAGTTAGACCCCAGTTACCATCCCTGTAACTGCTGTGTAGTTAACATTATGGGGGGTTATTGACCCCAGTGCCTTCTTTGCTACTTTATTCCTTTACTGGAAAAGGGAAGTGTTGGCTTTTTTCTTTGCATCCTGTCATCCTCAATGCAAAGCCCTAGGTTTTTATTTTTATGACTTACTTGTCATATATTTCACCCCAAAGCCAGATTAGTATAGTACATTCTTTGTTTGGAGGAGGGTTAAGTCTGCTGGGGTACTTGGTTGTGCAATTAATGCACATGCAACCCCCTTGCCATGAGGGTGAATGAGGACTGCATCATTATAAAGCTAAACTACTAGGGGCGGGCCCGGTACCAGTACCGGTACACCGGATTTTACCGGTTACCGGTTTCACAAAAACCGGATTCCCGGATTGAATCCGGTATACCGGTACCGGATTTATTGCATTGGTTTCAATGGGGCGCTGTGTCCCCATTGAAACCAATGCAATCAATTAAAATTAATTCCCTCCCCC
>QEPC01004437.1:1375739-1396731 GCA_003113815.1 Sphenodon punctatus | reverse complement strand
AAATCCGGTACCGGGGCCGGATTACCGGGCCGAATCCGATAATGCCGGTACGCCCGATACCGGCATTATCGGATACCGGATTCTACCGGTTTCCCACCCCTATAAACTACAGGAGAAAATTCTGACAGTAGAGGGAAACAATAGGGATGTGCGAACGCGGTTTGGATGTTCGGAGTTCGGACCGAACTCGGTCTGTTCGGATGACCGAACTGAACTTCTGAACCAAACCCAAACTGACCGAACCAAACTCAAAAATGACCAAACCACGTTTGGATGAGTTCGGGCCGGAAAAACATGACTGGCAGGCACAGGGAGGGGTAGGGGACAGCTGAGGAGCAGACTTCCAGGTGGAGAGGCTTGGAGTAGCAGCCAGCCTGCCCAATGACCATCCCTTTTCTCCTCAGACTACTGGCTTTGCAGTCTGCAATTGGACATGGGGGACGGGGGGGAGGGGGGACTAGGCTGCACAGAGCCAATGGGGCTTATGGTAAGGTGGGCACAGCAAGTAACAAAAGTCATTGCCCTCCCCCCTTCCAACACCTTCTGAGCTAGTCACTGTTCCTGACAGCAGGCGTTTTCAGAAGTCTCCCTCTCCTAGCAGTTTCTGTTCCTAATCCATTGCCATCCTCCTCCTATTTCAGCCTGGAGAGTGGTGAGAATGGGCCAGTGGGGACGCCCGGAGCCACTGCGGAGCCCGCTCTAGCAAGTGCACCGAACCTTTTCAGTTGTTTATGACAGGGGTAAATGTTTTTACTATTTTATTTTGTTGTGGGACTGTGGGATCTCAGGGAGCATTTGTTGCCCCCAGATAAACTCCTCCCGGAGCTCCCCTTGACAAGAGGCCCCAAGAGGAGCGGAACTCCCTCCCGGAGGATTGGTGGATTTCCCCGAGCACAGTGCTTAAAAGGACAAGCGGCACACCTGCGGAGGCACCATAGGTGCGCCAAAACATCACAAAATAGATAGTTATTTTGACCTAAGTAAAGGTAACATAGCAAAGGGACAGTTTATTCTCCCAACCCAAAATACATATGAGGTTTTATCATCCCCTGGTGGACCCCATGCAGGGACACCAGTGGAAGAAAGGTTCATTAGTACTGATAAGATTGGATGTAATGAGGAAGGTGTATATCACTTCCCATATGGGTAACAAGATTTCAAATTTGATATAAATAACAAAGACCCTATAGCAGCCTTATTAGCAGAGCATGTGTCTATGACTGCTACTACAGTGAAATATATATTTACAAGACTGAATCTAATGGCTGTTAAAATAGATGACATCATGGCTTCTATAAATGGAATCCTTAAAGTACGGGAAAAAAATATGCAGTCGATGACAAGGCATATAAATAGGGAAGGAAACAAAATGGAGATAGAGGAATTTCAGGTGGAAAGTTACAGCAACCCCACTGATAGAAGCAAACAAGATAGCTATGTGCTAGAAATGCAAACCTTGATTGTTAATGTTCGGCCACTTCCAAACGGGAGCCTCTCTTTGCGGGGCACCGCACGTGAGGTGGCGGAGCACCTTAGAGTACTTTTGCATATTCCTATAATGTGTAGAAATGTTGAACGACTTGATTTTTTGTATTTCTCTAGACAGGGCTGTGGTACTAGAATTTGCTTTAATTCTGCTGACATGGCCTCAGAAATTTGGAGGGGAAGAAGGAAATTGGAGAAGCAATCAATCTTTTTGGTTAGGAGTTACATCAACGCAGCCCATAGGTGTTCTTTAAGAGAATATAGAAAGAGGGAAAGTACGTGCCCCCAGAAAGACCCATACAGAGAGGACATGAGGGAAAATTATTTAGACAGTAACGCAAAGGGGGAACAAAGATCTAAACTTATTGGGGAAGAAGATATAGGATATAGCCCAGTCAGTTCAGCCCTTATTAGTGAAGACAGCATGGAATATCAGGAAAGAGGTCTGAGTGGGAAAGAAGGGTCCCTTCTGACTGAAGAATGTGAGGCAGTGGAAGCTTATAGACAACTTCTGATACAAAGCCAGAATGCTATCCTGGAAAGAATGCTTAACTTTCACAAACACCTAGTGACCCTCACAACCAGAAGTGATACTAGGGGCCAGATCAGTAGGGAAGAAAAGTGTGTGCAACAGCAGGAACTAAGTAGGGGAAGGTCTGTAAAAGAAGGAAGAAAGAATAGACTAATGAGAAAGGATGATTGTTTACTAATAGAATTTGAAGAGAAAAGGGTTTTGAGCAATTCTTTATGTTTATAAAGAATCAATCAGAGTGTCAGATAGGGGCATATGACCGTAGGGAAGAGAGTGAAGAAGTAGTGAATTTTAAGGAAGAATTGGGTGACCTCAGACAGAACCCTGGTAACAAAGATAAAATTTCCCCTTTAGTGGGAAAGAAAGGGAAAAATAGAGAAACCCAGGGGGAAATAATAGAGGAGGGAGTAAGTGAAATTAGTAACAGGAATGATTTTAGTAGAGGTGAGGAACAGAGGGATATAAACAAAACCTTTAAGCAAGATATACCACAAAAACAACAGCTCCAGCTCCAGAATGAATTAGAATAAAGAACGTGGGATAGTTCCCCGATGAGACAAGAGATAGAAGTATAGGTGGGATTAATGACCCAACCACCATTACAAACAGAATTGACATATCTGGCTAGTAGTGATACTGCTCGAAGTGAGAAGCTGGGAAAAGCAAAAATTGAGCAAATAGCCCTAGGGCAGGCAGGAGTACAGGGTGAAATAAATGAGGGAAGTGTAGCAGAATAAACCACATTGGAAATAAAACAGAGTGACCCAGATTTATATGAATGACACCTAGAAAAACCCTCCAGACAGAAGGTCTGTATTACAGAGGCCTCATGGAATGTAGCTGGGTGGGGAAATTGCCTTACAACTGAGGCCCAGGAGCTCTTTAACCATAGCAGCATAATTTGCTTGCAAGAGACCTGGCAGGAAAGAGACCAAGTTTTATATCTTCTGGGATTTATAATATGGACCTCCCCGGCGAATCGTACTAAACGCATGGGAACACCATCTGGAGGAATGGCTATACTTATTAACTCAGGATTGAATATTCAAAGTGAATATTTCCAAAGTGGAAAATTGAAGGACACCCCTAAAAATACATTGGCAGTCAAACTAATAGGGAAAGGGTTCTTGGCTATTATAAAAAACATATATTTCCCCCCCACCCTGAAGATAGAGTCAAGTTTTGGCTGCTGTTCGAAGAATTTATTTTACATATAGAAGCAAATAACCCTGGAGCTATCTTGCTGATATTAGGGGATATGAACGCAAGAACTGGTGATGGAGATGGGAAAAGGGCCCAGAAGATGGGCATTGAAATTGGGGATGATTTTTTCAGTCCCCAGGGATTCTCCAGGGATAAGATATTGAATACTAATGGGGTGCAGTTCCTACAGTTTTTGTATAGGATCAGTTGGCGTATTCTAAAAAGGACTTCAGGTAGACCAGAAGGGGAAAGTTATACTTATTTTACAAAGAGCGGGGCAAGTGTCATCAACTACATATGTGTACCTGAGGAGCTGGCAAATAGATTGAGCAATTTTGAGGTCATGATTCATGGTAATAGTGATCATCAGCCGATCAAGATTGACTTAATGCAGATAGATAGTACTACACTATCATGTGAATCAGCCTCTTCACTGGGGCCAATAGATGTTACCCATACAAAATATCGGAGGTTGGGACCAGAGTTTGTAAATTACAGTCAAAGGCATTTCAGCTCAGAAGCAGAAAAATCTATGAGGAGACTGTTTTTGGATAGATGTGATGAAGGGAAGAACGTAACGGGAGAATATATAAGAATGACTAACAAAATTAAAGCTGAATTGTTGGTTAGAATTGTTAACAAGACCAACTCGTTCCCTAGACAGCCCCCTTGGTTTGATCAGGACTGCTGTAAACAAAAACGTTCCCTTCACAAATTAGCACATAAAATAAGATATTTTGACTCTCCCGGACTGGGAGCCATTATCCTTGACTGAAGTTGAAGAATCAATACTTAGATTATCAGACAAAAAGGCTCCAGGTGAAGATGGGATAACAGGGGAACTTTTGAAAGAATATTGTGACTGGTGGGCACCAATACTCTTAAAATTATTTAATCATATTAATTTGTTTGGGGCTGTACCTGACAACTGGAACCTCAGTATAATAGTGCCAATTTTTAAAAAAGGTGACAGATCACTTCCTTCAAATTATTGCCCAATTAGTTTGATTGATATTCCAGCTAAACTATGTGCAACAACTTAATTAGATAAATTTGAGACTTGGGCAGAATCCAATAAGATTTTTAAGCCAGAGAAAGCAGGCTTTAGGAAGGGCTGCTCAGCCTTAGACCATTGCTATGTTTTGGTGCACTTGATTGATAAATATGTAAGGATTAAAATCACTAAATTGTTTGCTGTATTTGTGGACCTGAGGCAGGCATTTGACTCTGTAGATAGGAAACTTTTGTGGAACAAGTTAGCGGATACAGACTCTTAATACTGATTTAGAGATTTTACTGAAATAAAAGTTCGAACTACGTACAAAGGCGATCTGACTAGAGCCATACACACAGAATGTGAAGTTAAGCAGGGCTGCGTCTTTGCCCCAACACTTTTTAATTTCTTTATACATGATATAATAGATTTCATGGCCAAAGACAAATTACACCCTGTATGCATCGCTAGCAGATGAATAAATATTCTGTTGCATGCAGACGACATGATCCTCCTCTCCTCAGTAGTAGGTTTAAGGAGAGCGATAGTACATTTAAATAATTATTGCATACAGAACAAGCTTATCATAAACTGTGAAAAGACAAAGGTTGTTCTGTTTGCTAAGAGACAAATTCAACACACATGGACTATTGGGGCAGACAGATTAGACAGGTACAGAGTTATCGATACCTAGGGTTGATATTATCAGATACTGGATCATGGGAATGGCATTTCAAAAGTGTTACTCTGAAGATGCAGCAATCAGTTAACGGAGCACTCAGATTTTGGAAGCACAGGGGAGGACAGCAACTTCTTCCAGCAATGAAGCTGTTAGAGCAGAAACTAGTACCACAAGCCATATACGGGCCCGAGATTTGGGGTAATCAGGTTCAGGCCAAGCTGGAAGGCTTCCAGAACAATTTTATAAGAGCAATTCTGGGGACTCCCAAATCCACTTCTGCAACTTTGATGCATACTGAACTAGGTATCCCCCCTGTTAAAATTGCAGCACAGGAAAGGGTAATTAGATATTGGTATAAGCTAATAGAAATGGCGGAGGATAATTTACCAAATTATGCTGGTTGGAAATAATGTTAAGAGATTCAGGATTCCGCTGATGAGAAGGGCTAAGTACATTGCTCAGACAGCTAGGATTTAGATACTTGTTATTGTATCAATCTGTGTTGCAAAGTGATAAAGCGATTATTTTACAAAGATTGGAGGATGTATCTTGTCAGGAGGAAATATCAGTGGCTTTGAACAGTAAAACAGCACCCTTTTACTCTAAATTGAAGGAAAAATGGGGGAGACAAATGTATTTGATCAACCTGCAAAGCTATAAGCTCAGAAACGCTTATACCTTATGCCATTTTCAACTGTTGCCTTCTATGGTAGTTATAGGCCGCTATTGTCAATTACCATGGGAGTTACAAAAATGCCCCTTAGATCAGGTCAACGATATTCAACATATTTTATTCAAGTGTGGATATACTGAAATTATTTTTTAAAAAAGGCTGGATTAATTTCTTTGGAGAAAAAAATATTGGCCAGCTAGATACCAGCTTCAATTTATATTGACCAGGACAAGCAGTGATGAAGTAAGGGAAGTGGCCAGTATACTATACTAAAATCTAGAAATAAGGTACTTCAGAAAGAAAGAATGATAAAGTTATGCAACGATGTCATACAGAAGTAATTTTTAAGAACATTTTCATAATAGGACTAACTTTATATTCCTCTCTTTACCAAAGACTGAGAGATTGTGTATATTTTCATAGTATACTTTGGTCGGATGATTCTATGGGACACCCTTTCTGCCTTATGTACGGGAACTTTACATGGAAATGGTGCTAGCAATTGTATTAATTATTTGTGGTATACAATGTTATTGATGTATGTTTGTAACATTTTGTTTAGTTTTATGGCAATGGCCTGTGGCTACTCCAGAAATAAATAAATAAATAATCTATCTATCTATCTATCTATATATATATCGATCGATCCATCCATCCATCCATCCCACACATTTACCTCCTTAGAATCATTTATTTTGATTAGAATAGATAGATTTAGGTGTTATTTTATTTTTTACCCATCCCTGTGTTCTTTCTCCCTACCCTCCATTGAATCCTCCTCTCCCTTTATATATTCCATCACTGATTCCTTTCCCCTGTTTTTGGATTTATTTAGAGTAGGATTAGAATGACTTAGGTTTCATTTCAGGTTTGTACCCCTCCCTGTGTTGTTTGGTGTGAGCTGTCTGTGTCCGTCCCCCCATCCCTGTGTAAGACAGACAGACAGATATTAGATAGTTACTATAGATAGATAGTTGCAGGAGTTAGCTTAGTTATAGAGAGAGATATAGTATGTAGTGATTCAGTTTTATAGTGTGTTTGTAGGACTAGGTCTTTGTAGTTATTAGATATTCCATTTAGTTCCATAGGTTTTAGAATAATTAATAGCAGTTAGATTTAGTGTAGATATATATAATATTAGATAAAAAATTGAATAAAAAAATTAGAAAAATTAACAATATAACAAGACATAAAAAAACAAACTTATAGTGTCTCAAGGCCAAACGATACCGATACCAAAAATAAAATCTTCAAAATTGATATTGATATCAGCACCGATATCGATACTGATTTTCCGAATGTTCGGCCAAACCGAACTCTGCCAAACCGAACAACCTAACCCGAACTCGGGTCCCAAACTGAATGACCAAATCCGAACTCGGTTCCCAAACCAAACGACCGAAGGCCGAACATCCGAACCGTGTTCTGTTCGCAGATCCCTAGGAAACTAGGGAAAATGCCATTTTCTTTATTGGAAAAGTTACAAATATTAAAATACAGAAAGAGAATCTGGAAAATGGTATTTATTCTTCCCAATTGCTGTGGAAGGTGCATGTATACACACACACACACACACACACACACACACACAGAGCTTTATTCCACTTTCTTTTCCTGACCCTTTTGACATTTTCAGAAATGCATTCTGCATTTTATTCTGTCATCTGTGATACAGGAAATGAAATATTGTGTCTGATCGCAAGCATCAAGCAGCAAGCCAAGCAGAAGCTACATAAGTATACATGGTCCATTGCCCACAGTGATTGAGCTGGTGGCATCCAAGAGGGACAGAGCATGGTTTTATACACAATACATACCATCACACTCATGAAGAAAATTGATGAAAGGAGAAACGTACCAAACATCAAAGGCAGTTTGCATTTAGGTAGCTTTTTGGAGAATGTTCTTCATTTGCTTTTTGTTTAATTGAGTATTCTTAATGTATAAAAGCAAGAAGAAAATATGTTAAGCTTGAGAAGTCTGCAGTTATAGAAGAAGGCTGTTCAAATGTAACAGGGGCAGAAAAAAAGAAAAGCTAGGAAAGTGAAAACCAATATAGATTTTTTTCAGCACTGTGGGTAGGATCCAAAGCCAGTCAAAGTCAACTGAAAGACATCCTCTTAGCAGACTTTGGATCAAGTTCTATGTTTTTGCAACATATATTTTCAATTATATGTAGATTATAGATATGAATAAGAAACATTAACCAGATACTACAGCAATTACTGTAGGCACAATAAACAAGCTTATCCAGTTTTGCAGACTCTTCCACTTTCTGTAAACAGACACAAAGGCATGGACAATGGCTTTAGAATAGTGGTTCCCAATTTTTTTTTCCTGTCTGACCCTATTTTGAGGCTTAAATATAAATCCTGCAACCACAGATAAAATTAAAGAAACATAAGGCATATTAACTATTAATTGGTAAGGGTGGGCCACTGGAGGAAATTGCAGATTCTGATCAGTTATGGATTTGGATCTTTAATTTCCAGATTAAATTATGGATTCAGATTACTCATCCGTATTTAAATATATCAAAATTCAAAATAATAAATAAACATATTGTGCATGGGCAAAATGGCCAGACTGTTCTGCACATACACACTCTTTTTGAAAATGATGGCGTCAGCATTGCTGCCATTTTGGAGAGGGCAGGTGGTCTGTACATGCACAAAACGTCTGCTGTGCGTGTGCAGGCTAGCTGTCCTTTTCCAAAATAGCAGCAACGCTGCCATCACCATTTTGTAATGGGGATCACAAAACCAACATTTGTGGCATGTACATTTATATGAGCAAATACTGCTTTCTTAATATTGTGTATCCATGTTTGGTATCAAACTGATCGTTGTAATGTATAGAACAACATGGTGTAACTTATAAGACATCAAGTATCAATTGTACCAGGCTGAATGTAAGTTGCAGTAAAAGCTTAGAAAACTAAACAGGAAGATAGAACAGGAAATGTAAATCAAAACGAAATAAGCCAAGCCTGGTTAAGACAAAAAAATCTGGCATGAATACACATCCAAACAGACTAAATTACCTCACCCAGCTACCTGAAAAGGCAGGAAAAGAGGGATAAAGGACCAACTTGCATATAAAAAGGAGAGAGAGAGAGAGATTCCTGAAATCTTGAATGAAGGAGAATGTGAAAGGAACCCTGTAACTGCAACTCAAGAGGAAACACACAGTTCTAACATCAGAACTGTGACAAGATGCTTGTAAGAATGAACTGAACTTTAACATATAGCTGACTAGGTAAGATAGGTAGAATTTCCTCAGTAAGTTAGATGTGATTATCTTTTCTGTTTATTTGAATACTGCACTAATCACAATCTTATATTGCATATTAATCTTAATTCTTATAATAAACTTCCTTTAACTAGGAAGGAGTTCTCCTTTGGACCCAGCTCCTGGCACACGTCTGCCACTGGAAAGATGTGGAACCAGTTAAATTGGTTAACCCTCGGAGACTTATGGAGCCAGAGCGGCTCCAGAATGCTCTGGGGGAAATACCCTCTGATTTCAATGCCCGCCCACTTGATGACCTCGTTAGGTTTTGGACCACCTGGCTATTGGAGGCCATTGACCAGTCGGCTCCCAGGCATCCACTTCCCAAACATCAGAGCCTCAGGTCCCCATGGATCATGGCGGACTTTCGGCAGTTAAAACGTGAGGGGAGGTGGTTAGAGCGATGGTGACATCGTACTCATGGTGAAGATGACAGATTGTGGCATAGAGCCAGTCGGAAAGTCTATGCGGTGGTTGTGTGGGAAGCAAAGAAGAAGTTATTTGCTGCCATCATAGCGTCTGCGAAATTATTATTTTATTATTATTATTAGCAAGCATTTATATAGCGCAAGCAATGTACCTGGCACTTTACAAATTAACTGAATGGACACGGTCCCTGCCCTAGGGTTTACAATCTGAGAGACGGAGGGGGGAGATGAAGGAAGGGGAACAGAGGGAGATACAAGGAGTGTAATCTCGCCTGACGGAGTTCTTCCGGGTGGTGAAGGGGTTGGTCAGTCCAACCTCCCCACACCTGGAGGTGGAAGTTTCCCAGGCCTGCTGTGATAGGATTATTAATTTTTTCATGGACAAAATTGCTTGCATTCACCATGACTTCATCGCCACAGTTGATACAGTTGTGGAGCCAGAGGCTATGAATGCCCCAGCTTGTCCTGTTTTGTGGGATTAGTTTCAGTCAGTGACCCCTGCTGGTGTGGGTGATGTCCTGGGGTCTGTTAGGGTCACATCATGTGAATTAGATCCTTGCCCATCCTGGATGGTTAAGGCTGCTGGGACACGCTGGGGTTGGGGTCGGCACGAGTGGTCAATGCCTCCCTTGAGGAGGGCAGGGTCCCAGGGTCTCTTAAGGAGGCTGTGGTGTGACCCTTGCTCAAAAACCCATAACTTGATGTGGATGCCCTTGCCAGCTACCAGCCTGTCACTAACGAGGTTATTGAGTGGGTGGTGGCCCAGCAGCTCCCGAACCATCTTGACCAGGTCCTGGACCCCTCACCGTCTGGCTTTCATTCGAGATGTGGCACCAAGATTGCGCTTGTGGTCTTGGTCAACGACCTGCACCATGCTTTAGACCAGGGGCAGTTGACCCTTCTGGTCTTGTTAGATCTGTCAGCTGCTTTTGATACTGTTGGTGACTTAGCTGCAGGATCGTGCCGGGGTGGGCAGGATGGTTCTCTAATGGTTCTGCTCATTCCTGGCCAGTAAGATTCACCGTGTGGTCTTGGGTGACTGTACATCTGTCCCCAGGATCTCACAAGTGGGGTCCTGCAGGGTTCTATTCTGTCCGCCCTCATGTTCAACGTGTATATGAAGCATTTGGACGAGGTCATGAGATGGTTTGGAATGTGTTGTCATCAATATGCTGGTAACACTAAGCTCTTCCTCTCATTTTCAGCAGACTCAGGCTTCACTGTCTCGTTGCTTACCTAATGTCTGACAGCTGGGGGGTACTGGATGAGGGTGAACCACCTGAAGTTGAATCCCAACAAGACGGAGGTGATGCGGGTGGGAAGGGCTGAGGGAGTGGAGGCCCCCATCATTGATGGGGTGTGCCCCGTCTTGGTTCCTCAAGTTCATAGTCTGGGAGTGCTCCTTGAGTCACAGCTCTGCCTGGATGCCCAGGTGGCAGCTGTGGCAAGGAGTGTATTTGCCAAATTACATCTCGTGCAACAGTTACGGCCTTATGTCTCAGACGGCGACCTTGCCACCAGCATCCATGCCTTCATCATCTTGAAGCTTTATTACCATAATGCAATCTATGTGGGGCTACCCAAGGTGATGGTCCAGAGGTTGCAGTTGGTGCAAAATGTGGCAGCCGGTTTCCTGATGGGTACAGGCCGCCAGAGCACATAACACTGGTGCTCTGCACTGGCTGCTTGTTGCCTACTGGGCCTGATTCAAGGTATTGGTGTTGATTTTTAAAGTCCTATATGACCTCGGTCCCACCTACCTGCAGGACTGCTTCACTCCCCAAGTTCTGGAACGGCTCTTTTGGAGGTCCCCTGTGTTTGGCGGGGGACAACATTGACGAGGGTGTTCTGCATCGCCACAGCTCGGTTGTGGAACTCCCTCCCGGCAGACATTCATTTGGCCTAAGGCCTTCCCTCCTTCAGGTGTCAGTGTAAAACCTGGCTGTTCCACCAGGCATTTGGTGAGAGAGACAGGTAGAGGGAAGGATGGGATAGGGTTAGTGGGGGAATTGGTGGTTTTATTGTTGTTAGTTTTTAAGTTATGTGTATAGTTTATGCTTCTATATTGTATGCCACCCCAAGCTGCCTTGCCAGGAGGGGGCGGGATAAGAATTTTTTATAATAAATAAATAATAAATAAACTAAGCCCCTGAGCTTAAGTGATTCTTAACTTTGGAGTAACATAGTTGAGGAGATTCTGAGCCAGCAAGCTGAGATGAACCTGGTAAAGAGTTTTGCGTTTCGGGAAATTCTGAGGCAAACGTGACTAAGGGAGTTAACCCCTTGGCTGGACAGTTCTGAATTGATCTGGTCCAGTGGGAGCATACATGGGAGGAAAGAGAGTCACTAGTCTAGAATGGGGCAGAGAGGTCCCAGTCCCGTCACAGTGCTCATACACAGAATGGTCTTGCAGCCATTTTGCACATGCACAATAATTTATTATCAATTCAATTCAATTCAAGCTTTATTGCGCATGACAAAACGTCATAGCCAACATACAAAACACACAAAAATTTAACAAATAAATAAATAAATAAAAATAAAGGAACAACCTCATAAAACCAATACTATAAATAAGATAATAAAATCATAGTACTTTAAGTTCAACATCCAGAATTCAAAATAACAGAATCAGGAAGGGAATGATAACTTGAAATCTAAGAATTGTTGCCTCTTAACAAAAACCTGGATCAAAAACCTAATCGCCCGAGTTATCATCACCTCACTCTTATTGGCTAGGACCAAAATTAACAACATATCACGGGTCCTTCCTGAATACTCAGCAAAAAAACATCAAGATAGAGGGATCTTAGATCATCATACAGATGGCAGGTGCACATTATGTGAGCTGTGGTCTTGGCCTCCAAATGATCGCAGGGGCATAAACGCTGTGCAAAAGGAGTAGCATCAAAACGTCCCTCCAGAATCCTAGAAGGCAAGGCATTAAGCCTTGCTGACATAAATAACCACCTACCTCTGGGCGAAATGGGCAGGGCCAAGTAGGCGGCCATAACATCCATAGGGGGAGCCCAGGACAAGAAATCACGTAAATGTTTGGATAAACCTATCCTGGCCCTCTCCTCCTGGTAATCCACCTCCCGTCATCTTGCCCTCACTTCCTGGCCAGCCCTCTGATAGTTATTGGACAACAAATGGTCACATGACAATCCTAAGGTCTGCAGATGGGCTTCTAACCGGATAGCCCAATGGCATTTATATGAATCTTCTTGCCAGTAGGTGAATAACCCAGCTGCCCCAGGTCTTGAAGCCCTTAACCAAAGGTTGTGGGCTGCCCTCCAAGCTTTGAAGGACCAGCTCTGCTACCCAGCCTCAATCCTAACTGCTGCATGCGGGGTGCCTCCCGGGGGGCTAAGCACAGAGCATAGAAATTTACTTTGGACCCGGGGTCCCGGGTCTGCAGGCTACATGGCACCCATAACTCTGCTCCAAAAAGGAACTGTGTGGCCGCCTTGGCATTAAACACGTTAATGGCCATCCTGATTCCCAGCCCCCCGGTTTGAACCAGTAGCTTACGCACTGCCAAAGCTGTCCTCTTAGCCCGAATCTCCGCACCTCTTATATGGTGGTGCCAAACGCCCCCGCTGTGGAACAAAAGGCCCAAATATTTAAAACTCTTGACTTGCTCAAACCGAGCAGCCCCCTGGGTCCACCAATATTGATTAGCCCGCTGTGTTCTAGCAAAAACCATTACCTTGGATTTCTGTTGATTGATTATCATGTTATTATCCTTACAATATTGAGCAAACGCAGCAATTTGCCTATTTAGACCCACTTTTGTTTGCGATAGGAGCACAAGGTCATCAGCAAACAGTAAAGAACCTATATACCTAGAAGCCAATCTCGGGGGAAAAAAGCGTTGATGTTTCATCAGAGGGACAACATCATTGATAAACAGATTAAACAGGGTCGGTGCCAAAATGCACCCCTGTTTCACACCTCTGTGGACCGGAACTTCCTCCGTAACATGAGCAAGTGGAGTAAGTTTCACTAGTAACCTTGACTCAGCATAAAACCTCTGTATCAGAAAGAGGAGGTGTCTGTCCAATGATTCTGTCCAATAATTCTGTCCAAACATTCTAATTTGGCCCAAAGATGTTGCCTGTTCACTAGGTCAAAAGCCGCCCTCAGATCGAAAAAGGCAGCAAATAAATGACCATTCTTATGTTGGTACTTCTCAATCAGGTAGGTGAGGATAAAACACTGTTCGACCACCGACCTGCCCCTCTGAAAGCCTGCCTGCTCGGGGTGGATGATGTTAAACTCCTTGATCCAAACTGCAAGTTTATGGCCCAAGTATTTGGCATAAAGTTTGCTGATTGCTGAGAGGAGACTAATGGGTCTGTAGTTGGCCGGCAGCGTTCTGTCCCCGCCTTTAAAAATCAGAACCACAATTGCTTGATTCCAATTAAATGGTATTACCCCTGACTGATTTATAGCTGTGAAAAGGACTGCCAGCATTGGAGCCCACCAATCCTTAAAGGCTTTAACCAAATCCACCGGTATTAAGTCACTACCAGATGTCTTATTACTCCTGCAATCCACCAGCAACTCCAAGACCTCTTCCACAGAAACTGGGGGCCAAGAAGGTAAGATGTTCACCTCCCCCAGACTCTCCACCCGTGGACTCTGAGACGAGTATAACGCACTGAAATGCCCCACCCAGTCAGATGCAGTGACAGACACCACTGGCCTGACAACTGTACTACTCATCCCTGCTTTAACCAGAGCCCAAAAACGTCTTGAGCCTCCCACTTTTGCCACCTCCAAAACAGTAATCCATTTGGCTTTATAATAAAGCTGTCTTTTGATTTTTATAAGTTGCTTATATTCTTTCCTGAATGAAAAGAAATGGGGGGGGGGGGGAGCTCAAGAAGCAGCCCCATGCGATATTGTTTATATATCAAGCGATAATGACACTTAGCCCTATAATATTCCTCATCAAACCATGGCTGCCCCCTCTTAGATCCTGCTCTCCAATTGGCGGAGCAGTGGGTCCTGATGAGAGACTGCACTTGGCTGCTTAATTAATTGTACAATTCAATTATCTGCTGTGGGCTTGATGCCTCCAATAATAGCCCACGCAGAATAGCTAGATCCCCCTCGGCAAACCAAATGGTGAAGAGCAAAGCGGATAACTTATCCCATTTTGTCGAGATTAACCTGAGGGAGTTAACATCACCTATACTATATCCCACAGTTGGAGGCCGAGTTCCACAATTCACAGTCTTAAATGGTAGTGCAAGAGTTAGTTCCAATGGAAGATGATCACTGCATAGAGTTGAGCCCACAGAAAATTCCAAAAGCTTTGGTAGGACATTGGCTGACACTACTCCCAAATCTATTACGCTTGAGTCCCTTACTCCCAGATATGTGTACTCCCCAAAGACATCAGAGCCATATGCTCCATTCAGTATACATAAGTCCAAAACAGTCACCATCTTAGCCAGACTGATACCTGATTGATTTATAATCTTGTCCCTAGAGTGTCTAGGTCCATAAGAAAGGCCATACTGGGAGTCAATAAAGGGGCAGTATGGTAAAAGGGCTTCATCGGAACCACCCAATCTGGCGTTAAAGTCACCCAACATAATTAACCAAGCATCTGGGAATGCTGTAATCAAGTCCTCAATACAGGACTCTATAATATCCCAACATGCAGGCTGGAACATCCTAGAGTTGGCAGGTAGGACATATATATTCAATATTGTCCAGACCACAGTATGGTTTCTCAAGATCAGTCCCAAAAGGAAAGGAGGCAATTCAATAACCTGGTGAACCAAATGTTTCAATCCCTCCCTTAACAAACAAGCCAACCCCCCACTTGCTCTTCCTGCCGCAGAAGGCACTGCTGGTAAAGAATATGCAACATAGTCGGACAGATCAGAGGGAAGCTCAATAGAAGCAGTTACCCATGTTTCCTGAAAGAGCACAACCTGAAAAGATTTAATGAAACTAATAAAATCCTGATTGTGTAACTGGGATACCCAACCCGCTATATTCCATAATCCCACCCTCCAGGGTCCAAGCTCCGAGGACCCCAACCTTCATGGGGCACCCAATCCCTGAGCCACACACTGTCCCTGGTGGACCTGGGACAGTATCACCCGCCCCCCCCAACTTGTCGGGCTGCTTAATTTAGTACACTTGCGAGTTAACATCCTCATGCCCAACCATTGGCCTGGGAAGTAATAACGAGGGCAGGGATTGCTGAATATCCATAAGGAGTTAGCTTTCAGAGGGAACAAACCCCATGGGGGTCAAGGGATGTGAATCTATAATGGGCGCATCTCCCACCCCCTCCAACCTACTTCCCTCAGCAGAAGTAACTGGCTCTGAGTACTGGGCCAATTCAAGTAGCTGATTCTCAATAGGTGTCACCCTAGGGCATGGGGTCACAGATCTCCTATTCCGGGCATCCAGATTGATCTGAGCCCCTTCCCTGTCTAATAGACCATTCTGTGATTGCTGCCCTGGGTAAGATGGAGTAGACGTCCTTAACGTCACATCTCTGAAAACTTCCCCTACCTGGACCCCACATTAAGAAAACAAATCAAAATGGTCCAAAATCCTGGAGGCCACCCAGGAACTACGAAAATGAACCACCAACCGCTGGATAAGATGGTAGGAAGGGAGCACTTGAAAAACTTTAATTGCCCCCCATGGCATATTACCCATAATGGAGGCTATATGCCCAGAAATTGCCCTCCTAGTATCCCATCTGGGAAAAACCCCATTTGGTAATGGGTGAATTCTAAATGAAACAGCACCCGGGTAGATAGAGAGGGTTGAACCCTTGCCACCACTAATCCTTCTCTTGGGAGTCCTATTGATCTCATCTATAGTTGGCACTTTGAGCACTTCAGGGTGCTGAGAAGCTATTTGAAGAGGTTCACAAGGTTGCTGTACACTTGCCCCCAATGACGGGGCTACATTCAAGTTTACTAAAGCCTCCAGAATTTTAGAAGTCTGGGAAAAGTGAGACTGGGATAATTTAGACAAATCATCCAATCTTGCCAATAGTTTCTTCAAATGTTCCCCAACCATAAAACATTGATCCGCAAGAAGTTTGATGAGATCTGTGCGGGCTAAGGCGGGGCAGCCCTCCTAGATGTAAGGAGGGGATCATCCTCTTGCCTTATGACAAAGTCCAATACTGACGATGATAGTCCCGGTAAATAAGGAGGAGTGGAGGCAGCACTGAGATCGTTCAATGGAGGTGGAACTACCAAGGAATCCACCACATTACCTGGAGACTCAGGTTCCTGGTTTGCCTCCAATGGATCATGAAAAGTAACAATGAAATTATCCAATTTCTGCTGCTTAGCCTGCGACTGGCCAGAAGGCCCCACCCCAGCTTGTCGACGTCTTTTCCTAGACATGATCCTGGGCACTAAGGCCACTAGTAAATTACTCAAACAAGTTCACCAACAATCAAGCAAGAATAGAGAAGCAGGGAGCACAAAAAAGGGGGGTTTCGCCGTTCGCCTCACCTGCGCCTAAGGCCACGCGCACAAGGGCACACCCTTGTGCGCACAGCTCTTAGGCGCGCCGTCCTGGCGTGCGCCTCCAGTGCCACCAGGTGCTGCAGGCGGTTTTCTAGGATACAGGCGACCTGGTCGCGCCTCCTCCCAGGTGGAGCAAATCGCCGCCGGGATACTGTCAGCTACCCAGGCGTTTCCCCCTCTATCCGCTGCACTGGGATCCCCGGTACCTTGCTCCCTGCAACCGCTCGACCAGTCCAAGGTAGGGGCTTGTTGCAAACAGTGGGCACCCAATAATTTATTATTAATTACTTATTCATTATCATTATCATTATTATTTTGTTACAGATTTCAAACTGAATCTGCAATGGGTGTGTTGCCACTGTTGCGGCTTGGTACAGATTAATATGTAATGTCCCATTATGAGCAGTTATGGATTAAATTTTTTAATGACCATCCCCATCAATTGGTATTACAAAATCACTTGCAAAAAGTAAGAGCCTACTTGTGTTTTTACTGTTCTGACTCAGATTCTGAATCTCTGGGTGTTAACAAATGTAATGGTGGCAGGGTTAGTTCCGCTGTGGCTGGTAGTCCACTGTGATGTTAGTTTTTGCATCACCAGGTGTGTTAGCAGCAAGTCTGGACTGTGATCCTCTGGATTGGGTAATTGGTCCTTCGGTGTCTCGACTGCTGGTACCTCTTCCTCATCACTTCCCCTCTCAGTTGGAATTCCCCAAAGCTTTGTCATTAGCCCTATTGTCTAACCCCTTTGCACTTTATCCCATGGTACTCAATTCCTGGTTACCTTGCTTATTTTCTTATTTACTGTGTATTAGTAGTGCGATAATTGTGCTGAAATGAAGTAACTGAAATAACCAAAACGAAATAACTGAATAAGTGAATACTCAAATATCTGCTTTGATGCAAATAATTATTTGGAGTACTATCCAAAAATACAAAACTATATCTGTTGTTTCAGCTCTTCTCTAGAAAAATAGTCTGGATAAAACCTCTAATAAACTTCTATCTCCCTCACGTTCTGTAATAAGATTCATCAGAACTTGGGAGAGCAAACACTTCATTGCCCTCCCAAGTCATGGCAGTGGTGGTCCCCCACACCACACTGGCCCAGACACCAGGGTTTCATACAATATATGGAAGAATTTATACATCATGATGGGACACACTATGAAGTCTAAGCTTAACAATGCTTTCTTTTTCTATAATTAAACCCTATATTGTTTATGCAAAATAATAGCAGGCATATTTGGTTGATTCAGAGAACAGCACAATAAGCCATAGTAATAGAGTGATCCATTTCCTGCTGGTCACTTCGAGGCCCTTGCAATTGGAGTGTGGCAGGGTGCAGACTTGGAGTACTGCTGCCCCTTTAAGGCTACTGCCACTGCCCGCCTGAGAACTGTCCGGGTGGGTTCTGGCTGGTATAGCAAAGACTGTTTGTGTAGTTGATTCCCCAGAAGAGGTGACCAAACAGTGTCTGCTCCTGCATAGAATTACCCCCGGGAACAGAACCCTGTTACAGAGGCCTCACCACCTGACCATCTTGACTAATAGCTATTTATAGACCTATTCTTTAAGAAATTACCCATTTTTTATTTATTTGTTTTTTTGAGCCTGAACCTTGTTTAAGTAAATTGACTTACATAGTGGTGTCCTGTTAACTTTTATTTTGTGCAACCTCTATTTTTAAAAACTGCATTCATTTTAAATAAACAAGAGAGATACAAATTAAAATAAATATTGGGACATACAAAGTTTCCAAACCATTCAAAGGTAAAATGCAAAATACAAAAGTAGCCCAGTGAAAAAACAATTGAAGATAATAATATCTAAAGGATAAGCAATGAAAAAAATAGAAAAGGGAAGAGGAAAGAGGGAAAGAAACTGATGTGATGTTTTGTCATGCTGCTCCAGGGCTGGCCTTACAACAGGGCAACCTAGGGCGAGAGCCCAAGCCTCCCTATTTTTTTCTAATTTCCCCACAGTAGCCCCCATTTTCACCAGAGCAGGGTACATGGGCCCCACTCTCTTTCAGTGGGTCCCCAAACATGACAACCTTAAGGGGTACCCTGTCGAGGGTACCCCAAAGGGGTGGGGACATTTTATCTTGGCCCTGGGCCCCACAAATTCTAAGGACAGTCACAAATTATAGCAGGGATGTAGGGGACATATCATGTCCCCCACAAATTTTCTTTCCCTACAACGTGGACCTTATGTGGGTCAGTATCCACCCCCAAATTTTAGCACAAAGTTTCTCCCATATAAGTACTACAGGGCTGATTTCCCTCATGGTTAATGTAACATGTTTAGTCAACCTTTGTCTCTTATTACTCTTAAATGTTGATTACCAAGGGGGGAAATGGTAATGAGTTGCAAAAATAAATAAATAAAGGATTCTACTGAGAATTTTTATGAAAAATTCATCCTTTTTAAAGCCAATTTTCAAACTTTCAATGAAAATTTTAATCAGTAAAATCAATATTCAGAAATCTTGATCAGCTCTAAAGCAGCCTATAGTTTATGAGTATGAGTGAGTGCATGAGCACATCTGAAAAACTGGCTCACTATCAATAGGGTTAACATTTACTTTTTTAAAAAAATCCTGGAAAAGATTTGTAGCAGCCCAAGAGACATGCTGTCTTCAGAATGACCACTATCAACTCCAGTCACCATTAACAGGAGCTACACGTACCAAAACAAAACTCACTCTGAAGCAAAATGCTTCCAGATGGAAATTGTATCAATTCATTCTGGGATAATTTCAGATTAAAACAGATCAAATCAGAGAGAACAAGATTCTCACCAGCTATCATTTAATAAATCCTAACAGCGCCATTGATAATATAGCTCTAGTAACAAGATGTATGCAGCAGACTAGTACAGGGGCAGATCTTTTCCACCTGGTACTACAGCCCTTGCACTCAATAAAAGTGAGTAGACTAGTGGATAAACTCTTGGACTTAGACCTGGGAGAGTAACAGTCCAATCCTGTGCCAGCCATGAACTCACTGGGTGGCCTTAGTCAAGTCTCTGGCCCTTTTGACACGATGCTTCTCTTCCACTCATGAACACCTAGAAATCTGGGTGGCCATGAGTGGGAGAGCCCCATGTGAAGGACACAGCATGAGCACGTGTGGTAAATGGGGGTGCGTGCATGCTTCTGCCTAACACGCATCCCTCCACTCATCAACACGCACAGAACAACTGAGGAAAAGGGTGGTTGCTCTGTGTGTGTGTGTTGATGAGTGGAGGGGTGCATGGGGAAGCGTGTGCACCTGTAAGCATGCCCCTCCCACCCACTGGGCATTCAGTGGCATGCCCACAGACATACACACACACCCCGTGGGGGGCCATGTAAAAGAGTTGACTGTCTCTCAGCCTCTGTTCCCTATTTGTAATAATAAAAATCTACCTCACAGGCTTGCTGAGAGCTATATTAATTCCTGGATAAAGCCGCTGATGAGTGAAATTCTGATCTCAGTGTCATTATTTTGTCATGGCACTGTGGTGAATAACATCAGCTCTAATATCAGTTCTCTGTGACATCTTAACAATAATAATAATAATAATAATAATAGTAGTTTATTGAGTGTGTAGATAAGCCATCACACGAGAAGACAAATAACAAATATAAATATACAAACAGTAAGAAAACACAAAGAGTACCCAGGTAGTGGTCAGAGATCAGGATCTAATTGTTGGAGAGCCTCCCTCCCACCTTCCTTACTTGTGATAGACAACCTGCCCTTCCTTACTGCCAAGGCCTTTTAAAGGAAAAAAGCCACATCCTTGGTTTTTATTCCATCCCGCCCAGACAATAATGACACCAATGCCTGCTGATCATTCCAGAATGGGTTCAAATGAGGCAAGATCCATTTAACACGTAAGACAATACAACAAAATATGCTCCATGGTATCTGGCACCCGCAGTGGGCAGTCACATGGGAGAGCAGACAAATGCCTTCTCATGAAACGACCTTCCGTAACACCAGAGGGGAAGACACACAACCTGGCCATGGAGAAGCACCTACGAACTTGGGGGCTCAGCTGATAATGTAAATATATTGCAGGGGCAAGGGGGTACTCATACAACTCCATAACCGGGGCCATCGAGATCATACCTCTAAGGGTGGCAATCTCCTCTTGAGAGGAGATATCTGCCAGCCTTTGAAAAAAAA
>QEPC01004437.1:1352504-1372100 GCA_003113815.1 Sphenodon punctatus | reverse complement strand
CCGAACACGAACGTACAACCCGATGGCAAACGAACCGAACGGCCGAACACGAACGTACGACCTGCCCGAACAACCGAACACGAACGGCCGAACACGAACGGCCGAACCGAACGGGCGAACGCGAACGCGAGGCACGTCCGAACGGCCGAACACGAACACACGAACCGAACACGGCCGAACCGAACGGCCGAACGCGAACACACGAACCGATCGCGGCCGAACCGAACGGCCGAACACGAACCGCGATCTGTTCGCCCATGCCTATATAAAACTAAAAACCCACCCTCATCCATCTCCCTCACCAAAGGTCTGGCGGAACAGCCAAGTCTTGCATTGACATTGAAAGGAGGAGCGGTCTGGGGCCACCTGAGCCTCTGCTGGGAGGGAGTTCTATAACCTCGGAGTGGCCACCGAGAACGTCCTCTCCATAGTCGCTTCCTGGGATAACCAGGGACTTTGAGAAGTGCACTCCCAGTCAACTGCATGGGCCAATACAGAGCACAGGGAGTGAGGCGATTCCACAGATATATGGGGCCCAAGCCATAAGGGCTTTATAGGTAAGAGCCAGCACCTTAAATGATGCCTGGAATACTATAGGGAGCCAGTGCAGAGAACGGAGCACTGGTGTAATATGCTCACGGTGACCCGTCCCTGTAAGGAGACGGGCTGCTGCCTTCTGCACCAGCTGCAGTCTCCGAACTGTCACAATGGGCAGTCCCAAGTAGAGCGTGTTACAATATTCCAGTCTTGAGGTGATGAAAGCATGGATGATAGTGGCCAGGTCGGAGTCTGAGATGTACATCCGGAATCGTCGCGCCAGGTGTAGCTGGCAAAATGCGCTCCTTGCCACAGCTCCAACCTGGGCATCCAGACGAAGCTGCACATCAAGGAGCACTCCCAGACTCTGAACCTGGGGAACCAGTGGGGGGAGAACCCCGTCAATGATGAGGGATGCCACACTCACTGCTTTGCCCACTAGCATCACCTCCATCTTGTCGGGATTCAACTTCAGTCGGCTCGCCCTCATCCAGTCCCCCACAGCCACCAGATATTGGGTAAACAGAGACTGTGGGGTTTGGGTCAGATGGAAAGAGCGATAGAGTTGAGTGTCCTTAGCATATTAATGACAATGAACTCCAGAGCTCCTCATGCACCCAACGGCTGCATATACAACTTTGAACAGGAGAGGGGACAGAATGGAAACTGGCGGGACTCCACACAAGAGGTCCCGGGGAGATGAAAAATGATCCCTAAGCACCACATGCTGAGTTTTTCTGACCAGGAACGAGCAGAACCATTCGAGAATAGTTCTGCCCACAGCAGCATGGTCCCACAGGTGAGACCATGGTCAACAGTATCAAAATCAGCCAACAGATCTAATAGAATCAGCAGGGTCAAACAACCCTGATCAAATTCACATTGAAGGTCGTCAACCAAAGCCACAAGTGCAGTCACAGTGCCATAACCCGGATGAAAGCCGGACTGTGAGGGATCCAGAAAACTGAGTCAGTCCAGATGCTCCCCCAACTGCAGAGTCACTACCCATTCAATAATCTAAAAATGGGAGGTTAGAGACAGGCCAATAACTAGCGAGGAAGTTAATGTCCAGAGATGGTTTTTTGAGCAGAGGTCGGACCACCGTCTCTTTAAGGCAGCTCGGCACACTGCCCTCCTGAAGGGAGGCATTGACCACCCCCACCAGAAATGGCCCCAGCATCTCCCAGCTGGCCTTAACCAGCTAGGATGGGCACGGGTCCAGTTCACAAGAGTTGGCTTGACCATCCCAAGAACATCCCCCACATCAGCGGATAAGACCCACTGAAACCGATCCCCTAAAGTAGGACAAGGTGGGGCTTCCATAACCTTTGGTTCTCCTATTGTGATAAGTGTATTGAAGTCGTGGTGAATGCAAACAATTTTAACAGTGAAGTAATCAACAAATATGTCACAGTGGGCATTGGAATGCTCCAGTTCCAGGTGGAGGGAGGTAGGACCAACCAGCTCCCTCACCACCCAGAAAAGCTCTGCTGGATGAGACTTCGCTGATGCTATGATGGCAGCAAAGCCACGGTATAGGCTTGAAAACTGGCTCTATGTTGCAAACTGTTGGCTTCAGCACGAGAATGGCACCACCATCTCTCTAACCACCACCCTTCGTACTTCAGCAACTGCAGATCCTCAGTGAACCAAAAAAGCCTGTGGTGCCAACGCCTAGGAGCCATTCAGTTGATGGCCTCAGTCAGCAAGATGTTCCAAATAGCAACGAGGTCACTGAGCATCTGGCCATCAAGATCAGTGGGTAATTCCCTCAGAGCATTTTGGAACCTCTCTGGTTCCATCAGTCTCCCGGGGTGAACCAACCAAACTGGTTCCACACCCCTCGGGGGGAAGACGTGGGCTGGGAGACAGGCCCACAGGAGGTAATGATCCGTCCATGAACTTGGCACTGTTGATGGATCACCCACCTCAAGGCTAATGCATAAAATCAAGTCCAGAGTATGTCCCCTATCATGTGTTGGGCTACTTGAGACAAGTTCATGGTTGCCATGGTGACCATGAACTCACACTCTGCTCCTCCAAGTCTGATGTGAATATTGAACATCTTCAGGGACTGCAATACCACCTCTGACACCAGCTCTGCCAGAGCATGCAGGGATGCTGCCATATGGGTAGGTTCACAGTATACTAGTAGCACTCCCAATTTGTCTCCCGCCAAATCAATCACAAGATGGAGACCCTCAATACCAGATATAAGCTGCACTGGATACCTCCTAACAGACTATGAGTCCCTAGCCGCCCCGAGCTGTTTCAGGAGGGGCAAGGTATAAATGGAATAAATAAATAAATAAAAACAATGGCTACACCCACCCACCCATCCCTCTGACCATGGCTGATGCTGCATGAAGTACCCAGCTGAAACAAGGTCAGCCAAAATAGGCTGCAACTCAGTGTCCAGCCAGGTCTCCGTGATACACATGAGGTCAGCTGCATGAGCCAAGATCAATTCCTGGATAGTCATTGACTTATTCACAACCAACCTTGCATTTAACAGCAACAACTTCAGGCCAGGGGTCTCCTGATCATGTACCACCTCAACATCTGCTCGGGAGGNCTCACCTCCCATCCCCCGTAGAAATGCACCCACCTCTTATTACAACAGAACTGTCAACCAAAGTATTAACCTAATTTTACACTTCAACCCTTTTTTCTTCAGTATCAACTCAACTGACAAAGTCAGAAAGAAGATTAAAGGGATTAAAGTGTGAGAGATTTCAAATGAATGTAGCATTCATTCCATAACAAAATATGATTGCAGAGAATTATAAGCATGACTTTTCCAATTTCAGAACCCACATAATCTTAATATCATTGACAGTTCAACACCTTGCAGTAGGCAGAAGTTTCACAAATGAGGGGGAGATACTGGATGCAAGAGAAAAACAAACCAAAAAACGTTCAAAGCATTATTTCCTCGTTCTCCCACGCATATTATTAATAGGTGAAAATCTCATCAAAATGCATTCATCCAGTTACACGTTTAAACAGAAACAGAGTGTGATCCAAATATCCTGAACTCACATTAGTTGAAAATCCATTTAAGTTGAGGGCATATGTATTCCTGGGCATGAAGGATGTTAAGCCTATTGTTTTAGTTTTTATGGATTAATTGAATCCAATAATTGGACAACACATAGTTCTTGGTTATCAAAACAATGGGTTTTAAACATGGGATCCCACAACTTTCAATGAAGTAGGCAATGGAGGAGCTCCTGTTCTTCCCCCTTCCCCATTTACCTTCCCCATCCTACTGTGGGGTTTAAAAAATGGACGGAAGGGTACGGAATGCTCCTGTTTCTGATTACTTAGGAACGGGGTGGGACTTGCTGGGTTGAGGTGATCTCAAGACACTCAACGTATCCCACACTGGAGATATTGAAATTCCCATTATTATCCCTGTCGAGTACTCATCTACTCCCCTGCAGGAATCTTCTGAAATTGTCAGAGCCGACGCTGGTTCTGCAATCTTTCCAGCTGAGCTGCATTACCTTGTGCAGAGTTAGTCCAGCTGAGCTTCCAGGAAACTCTGAGGCCATCTGCCTTCCTTTGTCTGCCCACACTCCCAGCTGGCTATATCAGCCTGGCTGTGATTCAGTCCCTTCAGGGAAGCTCAGCACTAGCCTGTGTGTCAGTGTGCACGCGCACACATACACACACACATCCTTGCCACTTCCCAAGCTCTCACACAGCTATCCAGCTTCCCTCTCACCCGGTTCCAGCCCATGTCCCAGCCTACCTACTAGACTCCTTTCCTCAGGGACTGATTCTCTAGCAGCTAGAGAATCGGTCCCTAAGGAAAGGATTGCAAAACCAGAGTCAGTAGCTACTGACCCCTTCACTGGCTCCAGATTCTGGTTTTATTTACACCCAAAGCACTGTGCTTGGTCAGCAGACAAGGGAGAGGGGGAACAGAGGAAGAGACAGGGATACCTTCATGAAGATGAGAAGTCACAGTTTCACGTGCTTAATTTAGTTACATAGGGAGAAGGAGGACCCTGAATTAGAAGTGAAACAAGGCAGCAGAATAATTGCTTGTGGTTTTTTAAATATTTTATGAAGGTTGTAGTTGACCCAGACAGCATTCAGCAAAACATTCAAGCAACCAATTTTGTTCCAATTTTGGCTTGTTCCATTCATTCCATTTATTCCATTAGTTTTTGCCAGAAAGAATGAGAATGTGTGGTGGAAAATGAATGAAAAAAACAAATGAACCCAACAAACCAAATGAATCGAATCAAAATAGGAAAAAAAAAATAAAACTAAAACCAAATCACGGGTAATTAATTGAATATCAGAAAGGTAATGCCCATTACACAGTTTGTTCATTTTGAGTCAGATCACTTGGATTCAATGGGTTTTGCTCATTTTGGCAGGTACTCATTTAGGCTCTACCCTGAAAGATAGGATGGGAGAAGGATGGTAGTGACTGCAGTCTCGGGAGGTAAGGAACTAGGAATAGCTTGAGGAAGAGGTAGATTCTTAGGAGGAATGTGAATGTTGGGAGGGAGGTTGCAGAGCTTATGAGTTCAAGGCGGGAGTTTCACAGGTGAAGGTGATTGCAAAAGAGGAGAAAAGTTCCCCGGTGGGATCACAGTAGGAATTGAGGGCATACATATGTGTATATCTCCACTGGGTTGTGTACCCTCCTTCAAGATCTGAGAAAGGGTTAACAACATTAATTGAATAGTCTGCAATTTAAGAAGATCTATGCCTGTAATTGGCTATTGCAAGGCTGGTGATATTATGAACCAGAGAACTTCGGTAATGCAAGATCACAAACATTCTTCAACATTAGTGTTAAAGGTATCCTCTTGAGCTGAAATGAATATGGAAATTTCATATTCTCAAGTTTCTCGTTTATTCACACAGGTGAATACTCGCCAAATGTTTTCTGACCAAAGCAAATATTTTTGGTTGTTGAGCATCCATAGACAAAAGCAAACATTTCTATATTTGTTTGTTCCTGCTAGTTTAACTTTGCATATACCATGCCATATGCAAATCAGTAGCACTTGCTTTGTTGTGAAGGCCTTTCCTTGGTATCTATTAGGATTCTGATTTCTTAGAAAAGCAAAATCTGCACTTTTAATCTCATATATTTAGCTTAATAGTGCATTTGGCATGTTTCACTGAATGGGTGCAATCCTGCTGCTGGTTTATGCCAGTGGCAGGCACATAATACCACAGCCCGGCACGAGCTCAGGCGTGCATATGCACCACAGGTGCAGCAAGCTGTGTGGGGCAACGGCATGCTCCTTCTGATGCAACCCCGCCCCCGAGCCCACAAACCCCGTAGCCCCAGTCCCAGAGAGTGGTGATGGGTAAGTGCTCATCATCCTCTCGGGAACTCCCTTGTGGGGTTTTGCAGGGTTCTAGTCTGTCTCCCATGTCTGTTCAACGCGTGTATATGAAGCCGCTAAATGAGGTCGTTCGGAGGTTTGGGGTGAAATGCCATCAGTATGCTGATAACACTCAGGCTGGTTTTCCATGAGCTGCTTTTGCACTGTGGGAGCATGCGCTATTCAAATCTAGCGCAGCTCCTGTCTCATGGGAAAGTAGAAATTGCGGCTCTCCCACCAGCAAGCTCATGCAACGGACAGGGGACAATTTCACTACACTGTCCATTGTGCAAGCTTGAGAGCCACAATTCCTACTTTCCTACAAGGTGGGAGCTGTGCTAGATGCGAACAGCACATGCTCCCATGGTATGAAAGCAGCTCTTGGGAAAGCAGCCTCAGCTCTCTCTCTCCTTTTCATCCAATGTAGGCCCTGCAGTCTCAGTACTTACCCAATACCTAGCTGCTGTCAGGGATGGGCAAATTAAAGCTGAATCCAGACAAGACTGAGGTGATGATGGTTGGACAGTCTTGTGATCTGACGGGATAGGGACTCCTGTTATATATGGAGTCTGGCTCTGTCCGGTCAGTTAGATTTGCTGCCTCGGAATGCCTCGTCTGAGAGAACAATGAGCACTTGCCCATCACCACTCTCTGGGACCTCCTTGACAGGAAGGAGTGGAACAACTCAAGAGCAGTCTCATGCACCCCCACCAGATCCCAAAGTTGTGTCAACACCACCTCATGGTCAACTGTATCAAAGGCCATCTAAAGACCTAACAGGATCAACAAGGTAGAATTTGCCTTGCCAATCTCCAGACACAGGTCATCGACCAAGACCACAAATGCAGTTTCTGTACAATACCCAAAATGAAAGTCTGACTGAAATGGGTCCAGGAATCTGGTGTCAAGATGAGCCTGGAGTTGTTGTGCAACCACCCATTCAATAACCTTCCCTAAAAAGGGAAGGTTAGAAACAAGCAGAATGCTGGCCAGAGAGTCAGCATCCAAAGATGGCTTCTTAAGAGGGGTGCGGACAACTGCTCTTTTAAGAACATTAACTTAGGAGGTTAATGCCTGGATGGTCAGTTTGTGACAATGGCCAGGAGCACTTTTTACCAACTCCATCTGGTGAGGAGGCTGCAGCCTTTTCTTTCTGATTTGGATCTGGCCACTGTCATCCATGGTTTCATCACCTTGAGGCTAGACTACTGTAACATGCTCGATGTGGGGCTGACCTTGATGACTGTTCAGAAGCTGAAATTAGTGCCAAATGTGACAGCTCACCTCTTTTTTTGGGGGTGGAGGGGAGGGCAGGGAAGTGTCAGGAGCACATTATACCAGTGCTCTAAAGTCTGCACTGGCTCCCTATAGCTTTTGGGGCACGACTCAAGGTGGTGATTTTGACCTTTAAAGCTCTAAATGGTCTGGGCCCCACATACCTGAGAGACCGTCTGTCCTTCCATGCCCCACTGCAGTCAACGGAGCACCTCCCTGTGATCTTGTTTGTACAGTAAGGGCTAACAGGGAGACATTCTCAGTTACTGCCTCAATGCTATAGAACTCCCTTCCCCCAGAGGTTTGTCTGAGCCTGAACGTCTTCCAGAGGCAGCATAAGACCTTTCTATTTGTTAAGGCATTTGGCATGCAGGGATAGGCAATGGGGGGGTGGGATGAGAGGACGGTTGGGGAGGGTTTTGTGGGGTTGGGAAGGGGTGACGGGAAAGTTTGGGGGTTTGGGTTTTTAATGCTGTTTTATATGTATCATTTTTCTTTGTTTTGAAAGCCACACCGAGCCATTTGGGAAAGGTGGGGTAAAAATTGGAATAAATAAATAATAATTTTAAAATGTCTTTCAGTTGTCCAATTAAAAAAAGTTTGGGCTAATTAGGATTTACATATTTAAATAGTATTTGCCAGAGACCTTTGTTGTATGACAAATCAAGTACTTGGTGACTTACCATGACAGCTCTGGAGTGCTGTATGAAAGATGCTTAAGACCTTTTAGCTTTCGTTTCCCGAGAGGAAAGGTGTTAGGACTTTCCTTCTAGTGGTTAAAAATAGGTAGGCTCATAGCCTGTAAATTAAGCAAGCAAAGTAAAAACAAATATTTGAAAAAAAGGCCAAATACACAAGGGCATACTGCTCTGTATACTCTTGCTGGATGTGTCAATTTTGGCATTCTTGGCAAATATTTATTTCAGCTCTATCATCTTAACTATTTTGTCTTTTGTTTCAATTGTGACAGCCACTCTCTAAACAATATTACAAAAATAACAGTAATGAAGCTGGAACATTGGACCAGGGTAGAGTCTCAATTTTGATCTTATTGGACTGTTGGCAGCGTTTGATACCATTGACCACGAGATGTTGGTGCCGAGGCTGCGGGACTGGGCTGGGGTGAATGGAATTGTTCTTGAATGGTTCTGCTCATTCCTGGCAGGGAGAACTCAGCAAGTAGTTCTTGAGGAATGTACATCATCTCCCTGGAATCTCACGTGTGGAGTTCCACAGGGTTGTATTCTGTCCCCTTTCCTGTTTAACATGTGTATGCAAACGTTGGGTGAGGTCATGAGAGGGTTCGGTGTACGATGTCATCAGTATGCCGATGATACACAACTTTACCTCTCATTTTCTGGAGATCCAGACCCAGCAGTCTTGGTGCTTACCCAGTGATTAGCAGTTGTGGAGGACTGGATGAGGATGAGCCATCTGAGGCTGAATCCTGACAAGATGGAGGTTATGTTGGTTGGGAGGACTGAGGGGGTGGTGGCTTCCGTCATTGTTGGGGTTTGCCCCCTTTGGCCGCTCAGGTTCGTAGTCTGGGGGTGCTCCTCGACCCACAGCTCTGCCTGGATTGTCAGGTGGAGGCTGTGGCAAGAGGAGCATTTCGCCAATTGCATCTGGTGCAACGGCTGCGGCCATATTTCTCGGACTCGGATCTGGCCACCATCATCCATGCTTTCATTACCTCTCGACTGGACTACTGCAACGCGCTCTACATGGGGCTACCCTTGGTGATGGTCTGGAGGTTGCAGCTGGTGCAGAATGCGGCGGCCCATCTCCTAACGGGGACTGGCCACTGCAAGCACATTACACTGGAGTTCTGGACTCTGCACTGGCTGCCTATTGTCTTCTGGGATGAATTCAAGGTGTTGGTTATGACTTATAAAGCCCTAAATGACTTGGGTCCTGCTTACCTGAGAGACTGCCTCATGCCTCGGGCCATTTCGCGGCCCTTGTGGTCAACCGGGTGCCCAACTCGAGGTCCCCTGGGTATGCTGGGTGGCAACGGCAGGGAGGGAATTCTCAGTGACTGCACCTCAGCTGTGGAACTCTCTCCAGTTGGAGGCCTGTCTGTCCCTTGACCTCTCCTCTTTCCGCAGATGTTGTAAGACCTGGCTGTTCCACCAGGCCTTGAGGGAGGGGATAGGGAGGGGTTTTTATTTGCTAGCTGCTATGTGTCTATTTTATATATTTTATATATTGTAGTTTTAGATGGTTTTATTGTTATGTTTTTATGTTGTTCACCACCACAAGCTGCTGAGGGGCAGGAGAGTGCGGGATAAACTTTTTTTGTAAATAAATAAAAAAATAAATAAAACATGTGGGCACATAGGAGAGCTGATCAGTACTGAGTGTCCACTTGGCCCAAACAGTTTGGTTTTTAAAATGTTTGCCATTAAAAAAGATACTTTTAAAGACCCCACACTTCAAGCAATAATCCACATCATGATAATAGGCTTGTCTTAGTACGCTATAAGTGTATTTTCTTGGTGCCTGAAGTGCTCCCAAGGCAGGCAGCAGGAGCTAACTAGTACACATCCCGCTGTGGCTTATTGCTATATTCCCATATGTTGAATTGAAGCAGCAATAATACCAAGTACACGACTAATGTAACAAATTGACCTGACAAATTTAGCATGATAATTGACCTAATTGGGCTTGCTGTTCCTTTTCCTCCATGCCTACCCAGCATAAAACCTTATGCAATTCCTTGGTATTTAAGAGAAAATTGGCAGTGTACAATAAAATGCAGTGCTGAATTTTTAGTCTATTGCCTATAACCTCTTTTGGGTTATTTGCAGCAAAGTGGAAGAGAACTGTGTGCTGTACACATTAGGGGTGGGAATTTTGGTTTTAGATAGAATTGAAATGGCCCGAAAATGGCTATTTTTGTTTTAAAACCATAAACCGATATTTTTTTTCCGGGCACATTGGGGTTTTTTCATTGATTTTTTTGGGTTTCTTGTCACTGGCTAAAATGGGAGAAAAACTATTTAAGTCAACAAGAAAAAAAATGGAAAAAAATCAACTTAGATTTGAAAATCAAGACAAACTGAAACTGAAGAAAGAAAGGAAAAAATCCACCCGGAGTCCCACTCCTAGTATACATGCAACTAGACTTTTTAAAGCATAAGATCACTTCTATCTGCTCTTCTTGGCAAACCATACAACACTAATCTGTTTAAAATCTGAATAATCCCAGCATGAATCAATATAATTTCTAATTCAAAGTGCTTGATTTTAGAATGCATTTTGTTCTGGATATGCATATAAGCCCCTGTTAATTGTGGTGGGAGTCAGTGGTGACCCCTCTCCCAGGGTATTGGGGCATACGCCCCCCCCCCAAGCCTCTCAGTAGTTCCCGCATGCTTGCTGGGGAGCCAGAAGCTGCTCCTCAGCTGAACCAGTGGCAGCGCTGTCAGTTCATGTTTGTCTGAAGGCTTTGTTTACATTTTAACTCTCTTCCTAGAGAGCAATGAGTCATATGTAAACAAAGCCTGCAGGGAAAGAACTCTGCAAGGGGAGGAGGGGAAAAAAATTCCCCTCCTGCTGCTGCTCACCCCTCCCTCTAGCTTTCCACTCACTAGCCACAGAGCTAAAGGGAGGTGGGTCTTCCCAAGCCCTCAGGAAGCATGCACTGGGTGTTGGCCCAGAAAAGCACTGCATTCTGGGGAATTGGGGAGGGAGTAGGGGGGTGCCATGTGCTCCTTGGCTGGGTTCCTGATTTTTCGGTACTAGTTTCAAGGCTTTTCTGCTGCAAGAAGGCCACCATGCCACATATTGGTTCACTAATGACTAGTCTCTGCATGAATGTGTGTTCCCTGTCTGATAAGTTTAGTTTGCAACAGAACTGCGTAGTATGTTCTGAGGGACAAGTGGAACTTCATGCTGCTGCTTTTGTGGTGTGCTAAATACTTAGCATAATATTGTTAGCTTGAGATGGTTTGCTTTGCTTGCTCTGTGTTTGCATGTGCACTGCTGGGATTCCCCTTCCTCTCCCTCTGCCTGCAGTAGGATCTGATCAGACTGGGAGATAAAGCTGTTTGTAAACAAACAACTCCTCCCCATGTGAGTGATCAGAATGTTGTTGCTTTGTAAAGAAGGTTCTTCGAGATGGCTCTAAACATTCTTACAACTGGGTTGTGCATGGCATGCTCACCATATTCAAATAATAGACCATGCGATGGTCTCGAGCTCCTCTAGTATAAAAAGCACTCTCTCTGGGGCTGGAAGGGGGGGTGTTAGAATGTTCAGAGCCATCTTGAAGAACCTTGTGTACAAGACAGCAACCTTCTGTTCTTCTTCAAGTGGCTCCTCACAGGTCATTTTTACACAGCTCCACCGCGTGGGGGATCCATGGGAACACCAGTGCGTGGATGGGATGTGCACACGTCTGCACACACAACCCCACTCACCCGCACCCACGGAGCAACCGCCATTTCCACCAGTTGCTCTGTGCAAGGGGAAGAGATAGGGGGTGAGTAGGGATGCCTGTTAGGCGGGCACACACAGGCACCTCCAGTCACTGTGAGTGCGTGCACTGCATCGTTCACACAGGGCTTCCCCATCCATAAATCTGCGTGTTCATGGGTGGGAGAGTCCTGTGTAAAAAGGGCCACATTCTCACAACCGTCTTGCTTATACTATCTTAGGTAGGAATTTAGGATGTAAAGCAATATCTATTCTATCTTGGAAAATCTGCAAATATGGTTCTGAGATTATTATGGCTGATATTTCAGTAACTCTTCTTAATGAAGTTATTGCTTACAAGAATACTGTCTTTAAACCCCCACCCCATAAACAGTTCATTTGTGCCCCCCATATAATATGTGTGTGTGTATGTGTATATATATATATATATATATATATATATATATATATATATATATATAAGAGAGGCTGGATTTTGAGTTTCGTCTGTTTGATAGCAGTGCCCCTAGGTCCCTAGGTCCACTGGAGAAAGGGGGCCATCTTGGCCAGGGGCCCATTGCACCCTAGATATGCCTCTGCTAATGGCTAGTCTTTGCATGAATGTTCCCTTTCTGGTTGCAGAAGATGCCTTTTACATTGCAAGTTTAGTTTGCAACAGAACTGCATAGCATGTTCTGGGGGACAAGAGGAACTTGATGCTGCTGCTTTTGTGGTGTACTAAAGACTTAACATAATATTATTGGTGACTTTAGATGGTTTGCTTTGCTTGCTCTGCATTTGCATGTGCAGAAGGGCTGTGTTGCCTCTCCTCCTATTCTTTAAAATATTTTCTTGGCCGTTGCTGTTTTTCACCCTGAGAGAGATCCTGTCACCCTAATTGTCTGCTTTCTGGTTGTTGTTGTTTTTTTGGGGGGGAGTTGGAGGGGGGTGGATGGAAGGGTTTCTAATCTTTGCTGGAATGTTCGCTGCACTTAAAATGACCCCTTTGCAGTGTCAGTTTCAAGGCTTTTCTGCTGCAAGTAGGCCACCATGCCATATGTTGGTTCACAAATGGCTAGTCTTTGCATGAATGTTCCCTCTATGGTTGCAGCAGATGCCTTTTACATTGCAACAAAACTGTGTAGCATGTTTTGGGGGCAAGTGGAACTCCATGCTTATGCTTTTGTGGTGTGCTAAAGACTTCACATAATATTATTGGCTTAAGATGGTTTGCTTTGCTTGCTCTGTGTTTGCATGTGCACTGCTGGCCCTGCCTACCGTTCATCAGGCCCCGCCTACCATTAGCCAGGCCCTGCCTACCAGTGGCACCTCCCACTTCTGGCCCTGCCCTGGGCCCCACCAGCCTTGAAACCAACCAGCCGCCACTGGTGGGAGTTGATGTTACTCCATTGAGAGAAACCCAACATGACTTAGGTGAAACACTTTGTGGTGTAAATCTTCAATCATATGTGTAAGAGATTATTGGAGAGTAATGGCAAGAGGGAGTAATAGCAAGAGGAAAGAAAATATAACCAAAGGGTGAAATACTCAACTCATTTAAGTGAGTGAAAGTACTCCCATGACTAATAGATGAGGATTCTACCCACTGACTTTAATGTCTGAGGCTCACACCCAAAGGTCATCAGAGTTGGTGGTTTGTTTTTTAATTGCAGTTTTAGATTGGAAAATAGTCTGAAATGATATGTCTATGTCCACATTGAGTATTTAAAGGATGATATTTGAATTTAGCAAATTAAATTGAAGAGCTATCTTTTGAACAGAACTTTCATCCTAAATTGCTGATATGAGAACTGGTGGAAAAATGTTTTGTTTCTTCACACTTTTAATAGAGACCTTTTCCCTCCTCAATGCCTACCCAATGTGTCTATGCACATATTTTGAGCAACTTCTTAAGGTTAAACATGTCCTTCTCCAGAGATTAGTTTTCAGGCCTGCTTAATGCAACAAGCATATTTCACATCCTGTCTTACAAATGCTACTCTTCGTAAGAGGTAAACAATTAATAGAAAGTAAGTATATAAATCAAACATTGAGGGAGCAGCAGTGATTAAACACTAGTGTTCTGATTTTATATTAAATTGCTGAGTTATGACAAGGCTGTCTGACCTCATAATTATTGCAAATATTTTATACTGTCCATTGTTAATATCACTGTCCATAATAGTCTCTGATGAAATAAATAATATTAATTGCATAATATTTGCCAACTTGTAAACAAAGCATCTGAATTTCAAGTGTTTGTTTAAACAAGGAAGATCACTCAGATACATTTTTTTGCAAGATGAGTTGTTAATATTATGTGGTAAATAAATACCCTAAGAAACATTAATAATACCTCTACTAACTGTCAACACTACCATCTCATGGGTATTGTTTGTATCATTATGGCTATTATGTAGAAAAACCTATTTCAGCAGTTCATTATGAAAAGATGGTGAAAGAAAAACAGAATCCGAGGTTTTCAATAATCATAATTTTGAAAATATAGAGCATTTTTAATCTATCTATCTATCTATCTATCTATCTATCTATCTATCTATCTATCTATCCCATCCTGTCCCGAAGGCTTAGAGCAGTTCAACATATTAATTATAATTTATAATAATTATATTTTATTATGTAATGAGATAGACTAGAAAAAATTCCCATTAAGACCAATGAATACAAGTTGGGGCAGGAATGAAACTGGGTTTGCTTGGCTCCAGGCAGATGCCCTGGATACTCCATTACTGGGTACATTAACTCCAGTTTGGGACTGCTGGTGATTGACAGCCTGTTCCAATTGACCATGAGATGCCAGTGGTGCCTATGATTGGCTGCCTTCCATCCGTCTCTCATTTGCTGCAGTCACATAATGCACTTAATATGCCTTGGGCAGCTTTACCCCACTCCGGACAACATTACCACATGATGCAGTGTATTGTGTGTCTGGAAGCTGCCAGATGTTCCCTCTACTGCAGGGTGGGGAAGGCAGCTGGCTATTACATGCTGCATCCTCAGAAAAAAGCCGGGGATGCAATACGTAGAAGCCTTACCCAAAGTGGGGTAAGGCTGCCCAAGGCATGGTAGCATGCCACCACTCGTGTGCCCAGTGCCCATCTGCCATGCTATGCAGCGAATTCTGCTGTGGGATTCTGAGAAGCAGGCACTAGTCCAGTGCCAGGCAGCCATGTCACAGCTGGGGGCAGGATAGTGGGCAGACTGGGTGAAAGGGGTAGTGGATCACAGCCACATGCCCAATCATGTGGCTGGCAGGCCCGTCCAACTCCCCTGCAAGGGAGTGTGTGTTTGTGTCTGTCTTTCTCCCTCTGTTGGCGCCAAGTGTGGTGACAGTAGTTGCCTGCCACAGGGCATGTGCAGATCGAGCCCCCTGCAGCTCATGTGGAGGCATCCATTGGCTGCAAACACCTATCAGGAAGTGTAAGTCTCCACTTAAGGTGATGGCTTTCTGCATTTTGGGGTACCATTTGGGGGATTTGAATCAATACCTGAATACCAACTGACTACCTGAAAAACTCAAATACCAAAAAACCAGTATACCGGAGAATACTGAATTTTCCCAAAATTCAAAAAAATCCAGGATGAAATACAGGACAAATCAGGATTTTGGTATACCAGAGGTCAGTATTTCTGGTACCTGATCAAAAAACAGTCCGAGTACCAACAAGTACCTGAAATATTTGGTTCAATTCAGGTACCAGAAATTCAACCTGTTTTTATGGGTACTCATCTCAGCTGTAGGCAGGGTGCAGGAGTCTAAGGGATGGCCCCTGGCCTGCTCTTTTGGGGGCGACACCAAGGATTCTGTGCAACTTTCAGAGTATCTTTCCATGTCCACACTGTCCCAATCCCTTCATCATCTTTCCAAACTTTTGAACTAATTAGGATTCTTAGCATGACTAACCCCATCTACAAAGCACAAATAGAAATGTTGTAATGTATATCCTACATCAGTTTATGTATGTTCAGATAATACAGAGCTATGAGGAAATACAAACATCTTGAAGGATACAATTCAGAATGATCTTAAGAAATTAAAGAAATTTTACATTTAAAAAAAAAAAGAAGTTAATCAAAGAGAAATGTAAACAATCACACAGGGGTGTGTGTGTGTGTGTGTGTGGATATGCCAAGTAGGGTATTATTGACTATGCGGTATCACTGTTGACAAGGATCAGAGGTTGTGGGGATCACAAATGTGACTCTAATTTGGTGCAAAAAAGGCAAATCTCAAAGCATCATATCCAAGACATGAAAATTAACAGTACAGCTCCACTCAACAGTGGTTAGAAGTAACACAACCAGCTCGTGACAGTACGTTCTAAGAAAGATGTCGACAATCCGGCGAAGATTTTGAAGAGAGAAACAAAGGATGTTTTTAAATGAGATAATAGCCCACTAGAGTCCATGTGTGGTCTGTGCAGCCTGCACTCACATTTTAATGTGTTTAGCCTAATAAACAGGCAGCCCCCTGCATGCATTTAATGTCTTGTGAGTACCCCTCCACTGGCAGCACCAGTGAGATTGAGAGCGGAGAGAGGGGCAAGAAGTGGTCGCTCTTCAGATGATTCAGGATTTTCTCCCATAACTCTATGGTGCTGGCAGACCTGTAGGCATGGAGAAGCTGCATGCAACCTAGTTGATGGGACGCAGAAACGTGGGTGCACATTAGCCCATATTTGCCCACAAGGTGGGTTCCGCATTCGACCTCACTGGGAATGGGGACTGCGTGTCCAATGGGTGGTGGCCATGTGGCCGATGGGGGCAAACACCTGGTGAGCAAGGGCAGGTTAACACCCACCTGGTGTGAGCTGTTTTGGGTTATTGTCTTGTTTGTTAAACACCCAAAGATGCTTAAGGGTTTAGAATGCAAGACATCTGAGGAAAGGCTGAAGGAACTGAGTATTTAGTATAGAGAATGATGACTGAGTTAGGAGGAGGAGATCATAAACAGTCTTCAAATATCCAAAAGGAGATGGAGAACAATTGTTCCCCATTGCTACTGAAGGCTGGCAATGTATTTAAATTGCAAGGAGGGACATATAGTTTGAATATGAGGAAAAACTTCCTTAGGGGAAGACCAGTTGGATATAATTAAATGTAGAGCACTTATGCGCATGTGCACCCTTTTCCAAAATGGCACCAGCAGTGTCTGTGCCATTTGGGAAAAGTCTGCACAAGCACAGAATGGCTCTGGAAGCCATTTTACACATGCCCAGGGTGGGGTTTTTTGGTCTTATTTTCATTTATTTTTTATTTTTAAACAAAAATGAATGAAAGCAAATGACAACTGTTTGATTATTCATCCATTTTCGTAACATTAGTGATGAACATGAATGGGGATCCATTCATTTTCATAACAAATAGAAAATGTTATGGCTGCATAGCTGTAAAATCTGGGCTCAATGTACCAAAATGAAATTCAACCCAAATAAATGTAAAGTGTGCATTTAGGGAAGAAAAATTAAATGTACAAGTATAAGATGGAGGATACCTGTCTAGGAAGCAGCACATGTACAAACTAATGTGGTTGATCACAAACTGATCATGAGTCGGCAACGTAATGCGGCTGCAAGAATGGCGAATGCAATTGTAGGCTGCATTAGCAAATGCATCGTTTCCAAGGCAGAAGAAATAATAATTCTATTCTATTTGGAACTTGTCAGACCTCACCTGGGGCACTGTGTCCAGGTCTGGGTTCCTCATTTTAAGAAGGAAATTGACAAATTGGAGCAGGTTCGAAGAAGGGCAACAGACGATAAAAGGTCTGGAAAGCAAGCCTTATGAGGAAAGGTGGAAGGAAATGGTTTTTTTTAGGGCAAATAGGAGATTAAGAGGAGACATGATAGCAGTCTTCAAATATCATCTGAAGGGCTGCCTCCAGATAGCAGGCTGTCTATTGCTGGAGGTTTTCAAGAAGAGCCTGGAGATTCAGGAGGACTCAGGCAAAGAAGATGACAAGGAGCTGTTCTGCATGGCTAAAGAGGGAAGAACTAGAAATAATGGTCCAGTTACGGGAAGGTAGATTTCTGTTAAGTATCAGGGAAAACATCAGCTGAAACAGGTGTCAAATTTAGAACCCGTGGGTAATACCTGCTTTTTTGAGTACTACATCAGGTACTTCTCGGGTTATCCGGGTACCAGTTGGGTACCTGGAAACCCCCCAAAATCAAGTATGTCTGGTACCAATGTTTCCATTTTCCAATTCCCATTCAGTATATCGGTATACCAATTGGTATATTGAATCAGAAAAGCAAAAAATTGGCACCCTCCCCTTGCCTCCCAAAAAATGACCGGAAGTAGTTTTCTGGGATCAGAAGTTAACTTTCCAGGATTGGAAAGTAGATTTTCCAGAACAGAAAAGCCATAAATAAGTATTTTAAGAGGTTAAAATGTGTGTGCGTGTGTGTGTGGAGGGGTGCCCAGCTAGAAAGGGAAGAGACGGGAAACCAGGAGGAGCTGGAAGCCTGCGGGGCAGGTAAAATATTGGGGAAGTTTTGTCCAGAGGCCCCCAGGGATCCAGATGCTATGGACAGTGATAAACATTGTCCAGGGTTGACATCCAATGAGAAAGCTTAGGCGGACGCTTCAACCAAAATGTGCATGCAGTGTACTTTTAAATGAGAGGAGTGGAAACAGTCGGACCATTCAATTCACTCCCAGTGGCTGGTCTATAAAAATGGTAGGACCATCCCCAAGGCCGTAGAAGTCCTTGTGATTGAATCTAGGGCTCAACAAAAGGGGTTGAGACTAGGGCCAAGAGGAGAGCAAGTGTTCCCATTCCAAAAGGAAATTTCTGACCTTTTGGGATGCTTGCGAGTGTCCATCAGTATTTTGTCAGTTTCAGGTGATTCCGTGCTTCCACCATTTTATTCTTAATTTCCTCAATTTTCTCAAACTTTTCATCACTTTCTGGGGCTTTTCAGGAATTTTACGGCTGTTTTGCAGCACTTTTATGGCAATTTCCAGCATTTTCCTGGTGCCGTCAAGTTTTCCTCTCCACAGCCTCTCGGAGTGTGCACACACACACACACAAACGGGATTGGGACTAGCCCACAGTCCCCCTATTCAACTTGCAAAAAAAACAGAAAATGGCAAAAAAAAAAGGTGTGAAAGCCAGTAAGTTTCCATGTTGTGCAAATGTTGGTGAATGTGCTGCTTCCATTCGCTGAGATTTCTTGTTTCTGACTTAGTTGAGATGGAAAAAATAGTAGGCAGGTTATGGTAGAGAGTAGGGATGGGCGAACAGATCGCGGTTCGGGTTCGGCCGTTCGGTTCGGCTGCGTTTGTTTCGTCTGTTCGGTTTCTCCCGTTTGGTTCGGCTGTGTTTGGGTCGTTGGTTCAGATGTTTGGCCATTTGGTGGCTTGGGTCGAATGTTGAGTTCAGATTCGGTATTTGGTTTGGTCGGGATCGGTTTGGTCTTTAGTTCTGTGCAATCGGGAACTGAAAATGACATTTGGTTTTTGCAATAAAAGGAAAAAACTAGAAAACATATTTCTGGCCATAACATTTTTGTTTCTTGTTGCTTTTTGATGAAATTTAGGGAGGTTGACCCCCCCAATGGAGGGCACTAAGTGTATCAAAATTCGGAATGATTAAATAAAGGAAACCGATTTCAGAAGCAATTGAATGTTGTGATTTTAAGAAAAGTTCCATACACATTCATGGCTACAACTTCTTTATCTTGCATCCAATATTCATGAAACTTGTGCATATTACATATCTCCATATGCTTAATATTTCTCCCAATTTTAGGAAAGAGTGGATAAAGGGTCCCAAGGGTATAAGACATTAACCTGAAAATACATTTCCAGCTGTTACATTTTGATATTCTATTCTGTTTACAGGATATTTGACAGGAATGTATCAAATACCTTTCCTGCCATTTTAGCAAATGTACAGGAGATTTTGATAAAGGGAACCAATTATATAAGCAATTGATGTTGTCCCTGTGAAGTTCATTATTCAGATGAATATCAGCAT
>QEPC01004437.1:1337482-1349780 GCA_003113815.1 Sphenodon punctatus | reverse complement strand
AACACAAGGTTTCAGTTTAAGGTTTAAGTTTCATTTCAGTACAAAACTGAAATGAAACTTAAAGCAATCTAATAATCCTACTCAACGCCTGCTGTTCAGGAACAGGAACAGTGACTAGCTCAGAAGGTGTTGAGAAGGGGGGAGGCAGAGAGTTTCATTTCTTGCAAGCCTCTCCACCCCTGGTGCCTGAAAGTCTGCTCCTCAGTGACTAGTACTACCCCTCCCTTTCATGTTCAGCCTTCCAGTGAACCTTTTTTTTGCCACCCGAACTCACCCGAATGCGATCCGAACTGACCGAACTGTTCAGTCATTTCGACGTTCGGAATTGAGTTCGGTTCGGCCAATTCGTGTTTGGATTCGAGTTCGGATTCAGTTGTCCGAACAGGCCAAGTTCGGGCCGAACTCTGAACTTCCAAACCGCGTTCGCCCATCCCTAGCAAATAAAGGATGCTTTAGGGAAAGATTCTGCTTGGACTGAGTTCTTGGGGTGCAGATCCTAAAAAGACTCACCCCTCAGGTGCCTGGTCCTGCTTACAATCGTCAATAGGAGAGCACAGAAGCCTCATTTTCTTAAACTTCCTAGCCTCCAGGCATAATGCAAATCCTTTCATTTTGCTTTGGCATTCTGCATTCTGCTGACCTATTTTGGGGGGAAAGTTGGCTAGCTGCAAAGCCAGTGTCTTCTGCTTCCTTCTAGAACTTGGCAAGCAGCACAGCAGCCTGAGGATACATTGGTCATACAAATAATAGCACATGTTAGAAATGTGAGAGATACTGGGCCAATTCCTAGTGCTCTGAAGAAAAACAAAAACTTACCCAACTGTGAAAAAACAGTACTAAGAATGGCTATGTTCAGAGAGGAGAATTTCCTACAGGGCAGTTTTTTCCCCCTAGAAATTGATGGATTTATTATAGTAGAGCTGCACTTAGTGCATGTTATTCACATTTTCAGGTACATAAGAAGTGCCATACTGGGTCAGACCAATGGTCCATTGAGCCCAGCATCCTACAAGTACCCAGACAATATTTGTGAATGAAAATGAGTCCTCATATATACAATTTTTCAGGTATACCCGTTTTTCAATCTAGTAATTTGGTAGTTTTGTTGCATCATTTCCCCTGTAACTGAAAAATATAATTGAACATAAAATGGGTGCAGTGTTACATTTGAGTTGAGACAAATGCAATGCTCTGATTCTTTCTGTTTTGAATTGGCATAATTTATTCTACCTCCTATCGTATTGTTTAGTTACAGGGAATATAGTATTATAGTATTTCTGGTTGACTAGATGAGAACAGGATAAGGAAGAGCTAAAAAATGAGAAAGAAATTCAAAGAGAAAAGGAGTGGAGGAGCCACACTTACCTCTTTAAAATTTATTCTCGACAATTAAAAAAAAATAAAAAAAGGTTGAAAGCAGTTGTAATTTTCCTCTCAGCAGTAAGCACCACACCAGGACATAAATCAAAGAATCTCTTACTACTGGCCAAAAGTAATAAAACCTACTGGTTACTCCAAAAAGTCACAACATTCAGGCAACAGGTACTTAAGAGAGATTTACTGGGGTATTGCACTCTCTTGACTGAGAAGAGGGTTAATTAAAGCCTAAAGATAAACTCTCTCTTTCTGATAATAACTATTTTTACATCCATATCCACTCACTCTGTGTGACTCCATAATGAGTGACTCAAGATGAAAATTGTTCTTTTCCTAATTTCAACCACGGTTGGTGGTTTGTGATGCAGCAAAATGTATGCATACTAAATTCTAGGCAATAGTTTAACACTTCATGCTCTGGATCTGGATCAAGGTTTAAGAGACAACTATCCATAGGGAAAGCTTGGGACTCACACACGCATGTGGTTCTGTGCAGCCAGATGTGCCCTTGCTTCTGCCCCAGGGTGGATAGGTGGGTGGCCTGGGATGCATCCTCAGGAAAATAACAGAGGACCATCCCAGGCCACATCTGTTCAGCTTTGCAATCTGTTCGGTTCTGCAATCGCTGCTATGTCATGGTGGGGGTGGGGTGCTTGGAGTTAGGTGGGGCCACAAGCCTGCATGTTCATTGTGTTCCCCCACCTGATTCGGGGAAGGGTGGGTGGGATGGCTCTCCAGACACCAGGGCTGCAGGTACATGGTGGCCACAGTTTTCTGCCCTGGTCTAGGCCAGGGAGCTGCCCCACTGCCTGCACATTAGTTTGTGTTATCAAAGAATATTTGTGTGTGTTATTTATTATTATTATTATTATTATTAGACATTTATAAAGCACCAGTCGTATGACCTGGTGCTGTACAGAACATAGAAATAGACGCGGTCCCTGCCTGTGGCTTACAATCTAAAAGAGAAAGACAAAGGGGGGGAGACAGGGAGAGGGGACAGTGGGAGAGACATGGGAGAAGACAAACAAACATTCAAGGGGATGCGAAGTCTCAGGTGCGTGTGCTTGGCTTGGTTACAAAGAAGTTGGTAGCAGCAGTCAGCATATCAGAGTTACTGGTTTTGAAGAAATGAGAGAACAAACATACAATCTGAAAAGGTTTAAAATGAACATGACAAAATATCAGATCTTCAGTTTAATAATTCTCTCTGAAGGGACGGAAGATGCAATAAAAGATGTATGCAGTGAAGTCCTGGAATGCCTTCTGAAGCATGACTTCAAAAGTGCCTTAGATAGCTGCAGTGCTAAAGAAGGAAGTATAAACATGGCAAGACCCGACATATTGGATCAGATCCATCAGTGGTCCATCTAGTTCAGTATCCTGTTGCATGCAGTGGCTTGTAATGTATGTGTCAGAGGAAGTGCACTCAAACAAGACATATATGGAGTGATACATCACCCGTCATTCACTCCCAACTTCTGACAGTCAGAAATTTCACCACTGGTCATCTTGGTGAACTGATAGACAAATCCTTCATGAACTTAGCTAATCCTTTTTTGAACCCTGTAATACTATTGGTCTTCACAGCATCTCATGACAATGAGTTCCATAGGTTAACTGCATGCTCTGTGAGAATAAACTTCCCTTAAAAAATAAATGTTTGTTACATTGGGCATCCCCTAGAGCTAGTATTTTAAGAAAGGTCTAAAGCCCTACTATAGGGAAATATAGTCTTCATGATATAACTAATGGGATGGACCAAGCATTCACAAATACGTATGGATAATTCTGAAAAGGATCACACAACCAAGGAACAAGGACTCAAGTAACAAGAGTAATTTTCTGTGTCTCAGACACCTAAAGGGAGCTGATTATGATTCAGACCACTATCTTCCAAGAGAAAAACTTGTTACAAAGTTTGCCACAATTTGTCATGAAGCATCTATTGTAATGTCACAGCAGAGAGCACAGAAATAATAAAAGCAGCATAAAAATATGTAGTTTTTCTAACACTTTATTTTTCTTACACAGTATGTTCTTGTCTCATGACTAGTCATATCTGGTTGCATAATGTGACATGGTCCATGTTTGCTCAACTAACTTAAATACAGTAAAACATTCCATATCTATATATTTCATATCCAGATTTTTCTTTATTCCAGATATTTCTTTTAAAATATTTTATAGCCCTCACATATCTGGACACAATCTGAACAAAAAATAAAGAATAAAAAACCAAGGAGTCCACATATTAGATCTGTGCCCATCTTGGCTGGTCAAGACCAGCCGGGAGACGTTAGGGAGACACGGACTACCCTAGCCAGCAATGACCCTTAGGGAGGGCAGGGTACTGAGCTGCTTCAAAGAGGTGGTGGTGCAGCCCCTGCTCAAGAAACCATCTTTGGACGTTGACTCCCTGGCCAACTATCAGCCAGTCTCTTAACGTTCCCTTTTTAGGGAAGGTTTTTGAACGGGTGGTGGCTAAGCAGCTTCAGGGGCATCTAGACCATCTCAGTTTTCTGGATCCCTTGCAGTCCAGCTTTCGTCCAGGTTTTGGCACTGAAACTGTGCTTGTTGCCTTGGTTAACGACATCTACCATGAGTTGGACCAGGGTCAGTAGACCCTGTTGGTCCTGTTAGATATCTTGGCTGCATTTGACACTGTTGACCATGAGATGTGGGCAGCCTGCTTGTGGGACCAAGCCAGGGTGGGCAGGACTGTTGTTGAATGGTTCCACTCTTTCCTGGCCAGCGTGTGGTACTGGGAGATTGTTCATCTTCTTCCAGGGACCTCATGTGTGGACTCTCGCAAGGCTCAATCCTGTCCCCAATCCTGTTCAATGTGTATATGCAGCCTTTGGGTGAGGTCATCAGAGGGTATGGTGTGTGGTGTCATCAACTTTCTCTCTCCTTTTCAGCTGAACCAGGCCCGGCAGTCTCGGTGCTTATCCGGTGTTTGACAGCTGTGGGGGATTGAATGAGGGCAAGCTGTCTGAAGCTGAATCCCGAAAAGATGGAGGTGATGCTGGTGGGAAGGGCTGAGGGGATGGTGGCACCTATCATCAGCAGGGTCCGCCGTCCATTGGTTCCTCGGGTTCGGAGTCTGGGTGTGCTCCTGGACTCACAGCTCTTCCTGGATGGTCAGATGGCAGCTGTGGCAAAGGGAAATTCCACCAATTACATCTGGTATGTCAGCTTTGGCCAACTGTCTTGGACTCCAACCTGACCACCATCGTCCATGCTTTTACCTCAGGACTGGACTACTGCAACATGCTCTACATGAGGTTACCCTTGGTGCTGACCCAAAGACTGCAGCTGGTGTAGAATGCGATGGCCCATCTCCTTATGGGGACCGGTCGCCATAAGCATATTACACCAGTGCTCCGACGTCTTCACTGACTGCGTATAGTCTTCTGAGCCCAATTCAAGGTGTTGGTATTGACCTATAAAGTCCTACACAGCTTGGGCCCTGCCTACCTGCGGGATGGCCTCACCTCCCAGGTCCTGAATTGGCCCCTGTGGTCAGCTGGGGCACCCTCCTTGGGGTCCCGAGTTTCCCAGATGACGACGATGAAGAGGGGATTCTCAGTGGCTGCGCCAAGGCTGTGGAATTCCCAACAGAGGTCCACTTGGCCCCGAACCTCCCCTCTTTCCATCAATAATGTAAGACCTAACTGTTCTGCCAGGCATTTGGCGAGGGAGACGGGTGAGGGATTGGGATGGGGGAGTTAACTTCACCTGGTATGCCTTGTGGGATGTTTGTATGATATTGTATATGTTTGTTTTATTATATATTTATATTTTATATTGTGATTTATATTTTATATTGTTATGAACCACCCTGAGCTGTGACAGTAGGAGGGGGCAGCATAAAAGTTTAATAATAAATAAATAAATATAAATAAATATGATGGCTTCTACCACATATTGTAGTGTAGTAGAATAAAATATTTTCCAGGATTTTACAACCAGTTAAATAATGATCAGATGAATGAGTTAATTACCTGAAGTCTCTAACTCATATTTAAATTGAAGATCTTTGTAATGTCCAAAAAGAGCCCAAAGAGTGGACGGTATCGATGTGTTTTAACATGAAAGTGCTTCTGAACCTCATCCTGCAAATAGACCTATGCATGGAATCTTATACACATATGGAATCCCATTATCTTTGAGGGGATTTGTAAAGGCATATGTGCACACTTTGGGAAATAAGTTGGTAAGATCTGATTCTACTGCAAGAATAAACTGCATACATATAAATTATCTTTAAATGTTTTGGGAATTTTTACTAAGCATGTTCAGGGCTGAATATCCCTAAGAAAGGAGCAGCTTAGAAACTGAAGGGCAGCATGGGAATGAGAGGGGAAATTGAAACATTTAAATTTCTCAGTCAAGGAGATGTCATGATCGACTTTTGTTTGCATGGTACCTTAAAATGAAATGACTCTCTTCTGCCTTCCTGGTTTAAGCAGATTCAAGAGGGAGGAACTCACTCACAGAGAGTAACAGAGGCACAGAAGGGTTTTTCATCTTACTTTTGTAAAATGCTACCTGCAGGAGCAGCGCGGGTAGCAGGACAGATGGTTGGCCCCCTGTGGGGCAGCTGGGCAGGCAGGTTGCTGTCAGCCATCCCACCGCTCCCCATGGCCAGACAAGGTGCTGGTCACATGAGCTGGTACCTGGCCCTCCCTCACCCCTCTCCCGCAGCCTGCCCACTATCCCACCTCCAGCTGTGATGTAGACATGCAGGACTGGCCGTTGTTGACTAACAACTACCGCTCAAAGCTCTGTGGTGGACCTTGCTGCATGGTGGGGCAGACAGAGACCAGGCACAGGAGTGGCAGCGAGCTACTGCACCTTGGAAAACCTTACCCTACTTTCGGTAATGCAGCTACATGCTGCGTCCCTAGACTTTCTTCGAGGACGCAGTGCATAGCAGCCAGCTGCTCACCCTGCTGGGGGGACTGGGGTGGATATCTGCACTGCATCATGTGGTAAGGCTGCCCAGAGTGGGGTAAGGTTGCCCAATGTATGGTAAGTGCATCATGTGGCTGCACCCAATAGGTAATACTGTTGAGAAGCAGTTTACAAAATGTAATTTAAAACCCCAACAAAAAGTATTGGGACTACAAATTAAGAGCAACAACAAGGAAACATTTGGGTTCCTTTTCTCTTTATATTCCAGGTGAGAACAAAGAAGGCAGCACTCAAAAGTTTTAACTTTCCTTTATTGCAAAGCCTAGAATATAGTCTTGCCTTACAAATAGCAATGCTTATGTTCTCCCTTTTGAGAACAGACATGCCATTCACTTGAACTCTTGAAATGGTTTAAACCACCAAAAATATGTATTGTGCTGTGTCTTTTTGTCTTCTACAATATGTAAATTACAATGAAGCTAATTATTTGCAGGTCTGGAATGAAGTGCCATCAGTATGCTGATGACACTCAGGTCTACCTCTCTTTTTCATCTGATTCAAGTCCTGCAGTCTCAGGCTGCTTGCTGATGTTCAGGGAGGGGCAGGGACTAATGTGAGTTTAACTGACATTAGCGCGGTCACATGAAATCCCCGTTCATATGCATGGGGGTTTTAGAATTATTTTTCCATTATCCCGTTAAATTCAATAATGTGATACAGGGCTCAAAATCCAGTCCTGTTTCACGTTATTGAATTTAACAGGAGATCAGAAAAATAACGCTAAAAGTCTAGCACACATGAGCAGGGATTTCACATGACCATGCTAACATGATCCCCATCCCTCTCTGAATGTCAGCAGGCAGTCTCAGTGTTTACCCAATGCCTGACTGCTGTTGGGCACTGAATGAGGGTGAACCAACTGAAGTTAAATCCAAATAAGACTGAAGTGATGAGTGAAGTGATGATTGGCCAGTCCTGTGACTTGGAGGGGATTGGGACACTTGTCATTGGAGGGGTCCAGCCACCTTTGGTTACCCAGGTCACAGCCTTGGAGCGCTTCTGGATTGGGCTGAAAACAAGCAGCAATGGGTGATTTCAGACGTTATGCAGTCCAGAGTCACCACAGTGGATTCCCAGTGGTGGTGAACCGTTCAACCACCCCCCACGGTCAATAAAAGCCCCGAACAGACGTGACGGGAGCGGGACCATGGCAGGGAATCTGACCAGCAGACCACGAACTGGGGAAGTGCAACAGACGTTAAGCCGATCCCGGCCAGGCCGTAGCTAAAGCACCCGAAAGGCGCCGGGGTGGCTCGTCCCGGCTGCTGCTATGTGCCCTTTAAATCTCCCTCTGCAGCTTGTGTTGTTGCTGGTTACAAAGCTGTGTGCTTTGTCCCTGGATGGGAATCATTTTGATTGATTCTGGCCAATAATTGCCATCCAGATGTTACTTTTTGTTGTTTCCCGCTGGGAATCTCTTTGACCATGCTTTCGGAGATGGTCCGGCCTGGAGGTCCGGAAGCGTGGTTGAATTTGATCCCATGTGGGTATTGACTGTGGTGAACATCTGACAGCCACCAAATAGACGCTCAGGGTGCTTTGGCCCCGCCACGGGATTGACAGTGGTTAACCGTGATTGAGCGTGATCTCGTAACGTCTGAAAATACCCAATTTTGCTGCTTGCAAGAATTCTTTGTACCTTCAAATCCCTCCTCAAGACCCACCTCTTCCGCTCTGCCCTCCCCGACTCCTTGCTCCCCTCTCTTAACTCTTGTTGATACCGTCCATTCAGTACAATCTGTTACCTGAGGTCTGTGTACCCATATCCTCACCACACGGACCAGCCAGCCATCATTCTTGATGTAACCAAGCCAAGTGCGTGCACCTGGGACCTTGCATCTTCGTGCATGTCTCTCCCTCTGTTCACCTTCATTCATCTCCCCCCTTCCCCCTGTCTCCCAGATTGTAAGCCCTAGGGCAGGGATCGTATCTATTCCATTACTGTGTAAAGTGCCAGGTACATTGCTGCCACTGTATAAATGCTTATTTATTGATATTGATATTGATATTGATATTGATATTGATATTGATATTGATATTGAATAAATAATAATAATAATAATAATAATAATAATTCTTTGAATTTTGGGAACCGGGATCAATTTATCTGCAATTTCCTGATCTTGGTACTAATTCTCAGACAAAAATAATGATAAAAAAATAATCAATTCATTGCACCTGCATAGAATGGTGAACTTGGTTAATCAAAATGCCAGCAATAGCATTGCCATCATTTTGGTTAAAGGCAGAAGCCATTTTTCGTAAGTGCAAAACTGCCCAATGACCATTTTGCACATGTGCAGTAAAATTATAATCTTAAAAAATTATAATATTTTTTTTTGCCCAAGAATTTGTCAGGCATCAAGAGGTTTGTCGTCCATCCAATGATGAACCTAGAATTTGGATTCCGACGAGTAGTTCTCTCTTTTGAGAAATGTCATTTCAGCCCTAGTTCTGGACCCCTTGCTGCACCTGGAACATCAGTTTATGGCAGTGCCCAGGAGTGTTTTTCACCAACTCCATCTGGTGAGGAGGCTGCGACCTGTTCTTTCGGATTCAGATCTGGCCACCATCATCCATGCCTCAGTTACCTCAACAGCAGATTACTGCCACCTCCCCACCAACTTTTTATTTTATTTTTTTTAAAAACCTCTGAATGAGCTATGTTTTCATAACATGTGAAAACAAGTTTAATCCTGCTTATGACTGAAACTCAATCTCAATATTTTCTTGATTCTCACTGAGAATCAGGCTTCTCAATGAGAATCAAGATAAAAATGAGAATCAAGAAAATAAAAAAAATCTCAATATTGTCTTGTCAAGATTTTTCCTTGATAAAAAAAAAAAGCACACCTGCACATGAGTAAAATGATAACTGGGGCCATTCTTCCCATGCATGGCCCTTTTCCAAGATGGTGTGGGCAGTGCCATTTTGGAAAAGGGCAGCCGGTCTGCTACACATGTGCAGAATAGCTGCCCTTTTCCAAAATAGTGCCAACAGTGCCTGCACCATCTAGGAAAAGGGCTGCCCATGCACCAAACGGCCCTGGTGGCCATTTTGTGAATGCACATTGAATTTTCTTTTAGCAACTATGACCCTTTTTACAGACGGAGGTGGGTGAGGGGATGGGTGTTGTGCCGCGGTGGGTGGAGGTGTGTGTGTCCGTGTGTGTCCTTTTACATGGAAATCAGTAATGAATTTATTACCCATGAGTAATATCTGAATTTTCATGGTAGCCCTTTATATACCTGACCCTATCTCTGCAATGGAAATGAGTACTTGCCTGCCTGTTTTGGATTTAAGGCATGTAAGTTCCCACTAACCTTATAAACCAGCTGTTTGACAGGGGCTTATACAAGCAGAGGACAGGATAGAACCTAGGACCCCTTGGCATAGCTGTCCCAACGCAGAGCAGCTGATCACCACCAGAAGGGCCCTTTCAAGGCACTAACTATAAACTCTTTATATAACCAATACACAGTGTCTAGCCTCATGACCAAAGTGGATAGGAGCAGCTAGCAATTGCTCTTGTAGCTTTCCTGGTAGAGCTTTGGAAAGGAAGTAGACAAGTTGGAGGTTGAAGGCTTCTATAGGCACAGAAACGGCAAAGAAACATTAGAGAACCCACCAACCGGAGGAGTAGGGGAAACCCCCCCCCTTGTCCTTTGTTTTTAATAATGAAGGAACAGTTCCTACTTTCACAGCTCAGGTTGCACCCTAAATCCATTTGGGTCAATAGGATCTGAGAGTTAATTTTATTTAAAAAGGTAACAGGAAGGAAACAAAATGCAGGCTAGAACCCAGGACTAGAGCTGAGACTTGGTATTTGGAATTACTGGGTTTTTACCGAGTATTCCGGTATTCTACTCGGTTCTACCAAGTACCAAGTAACTGAGGAATTCACCTGGTACTCAGTATGGTACTTGGTAAATCCTCAATTGAGCAAAGGGAGAAAGAGGGAAGGAGCAGGGAAGGGATGCAGGGGGCAGTAGAGGGAAGAGACGGGAACAGAGACAACAAGGACTAGGCAGGAAAGGGAGCCATGGGGCATATACCCCCTTATAGGGGTTTTTCCTGCGCCTGTATAAGGAGACTCAGTACTCGGAAAAATACTCTGTAAAATACCAAGTATTTTACTGAATACTGAGTACTTAGTATTTGGTTGTGTTACTGAGGACTGACTAAATATTCGGGCCTGATCCTCAGAAGCACTCAGGAATATATTTTTTTTACTAATCAGTTCAACCCTACCCATGACCCCGGGCACATCAAGCACAAAACTTGGCTATCCAGACACATCACACTTTAGTATCCTTAAGTACACTGTAGTACCCTTATAAAAAGCTATCTAGTTTTCTGGGCATTATATAGAGTGTATTTTTAGACATGCCTCTGCGCACGCGGATTTAAATAATAGAAAAGTCATGCGGGTGGCATGTAGATGCACTGCCATTGCAAACAGCAGCACATGCATTCTTTTGAAGCTGAATTGGTAAGACCTTGATATCTGGGTTTTACCAACGTGGTTTCAAAACAATGCATGAACCATGGTTTGCAACAGTGGCAGGCAGCGCATCTAAACTCTACCTGCACAACTTTTCTAAAAGCAAATTATTTATATCTGCATGCACAGCAGCATGTCTAAAGCACCCTAGAGTCCTTCCACTGCTGGCTGACTGAAAAAACTCCAGTCAAATTGTTTCTCCTACAGGTCTTCTGGTAGACTAGGGGACAGGAGACTGATAGGATAAGGCTTCAAATCTTGACTGTGTGGTAAGATGAACATGTAATTTCTAGCATTTATAAGTTTACCTTGGGAAACAATAATATAAAGTCTGCTTCCTGTGTGGTGGATTTTCTGATGTTTCTATGTAGTTGCTTTGCCTATAGCCTTGAACCTAAAACATTTCTACTTCCTTTACAAAACTCAACTGGAGAGCTACCAGAACAACTTCTAGTTGCTCCTATCCACTTTGTTCATGAGGATGGGCACTGTATATTGGTCATCTAAAGAGTTTACAGTTAGTGTATTGAAAGGGCCCTTCTGGTCATGCTTAGCTGCTCTGCTTTCAGACAGCTGTGCTAAGGGGGCATAGGTTCTATGCTGGCCTCTGATTACCCAAGCCCCCTTCTAACAGCTGGCTTATAACGTTAGTGGGCATTTGCGCACACCGCTATGTTTTTTCCACATTTTAATTCCAAAATAAGTTCTTGTAGGATCCTATGCAAGTAGTGCCTACTACTCAACACACAAATAATAATGGCAAATTAGGTCAACAGGTATACTTAATGAGGGGACTCATTTCAGCTCTAATCCTCACGTCATAAAATTTACCTGAAGCTGTGACAAATGTATGTGTATTCTGAACCAGAGTGGGACACAAACTTGGGAGCTGGGAAGTAGACAGAATCAGTCCTTCAGTGAAGTGACTGTGGTCTATGCCACTGTGCTTTCTAGAGGCTCTGCACCACTCAGGAGTAGTGGCAGTGGTACTCCTGGACTGCCTGAAGGGTCAGTAGCGACAGCACTCCTGAGGTCCCCATAACAGGCACATTCTCTGGTGTCCACCACTCACCTGCCCAGTTGCACTAAGGGTGAATACAGATGTGACAGTAGCCCACATTGGTCCTCATAAGCCGTGTATGTGTGTGATCTGCATGTTTGTTCCATTTCTGCCAGATGTTGGCTCACTTATGCCTCAGGGTGGGTAGGTGGCTGCTACAATATGAGTCCTCCAGAAAAGCTCAGAGATGCAGCCCGGGCCAATGCCTGCCCACCCAGGCCAATCCATGCTAACAGGGCCCATACATCTGAGTTTTTAAAATTTAATTTATTTTATTTTACTAGTCTTATATCCCATGTCCTCCTGCCAACAGCAGCTTGGAGCAGCTAACAAATACTCTCTCTCTCTCTCTCTCTCTCTCTCTCTCTCTCTCTCT
>QEPC01004437.1:1308546-1329572 GCA_003113815.1 Sphenodon punctatus | reverse complement strand
TAATTTGGTTAATTGGGTCTAATTTTAAGCAGGATCTAATTGGCATTCTAATTGCCTCACAATTCGGCATGGGAAACAATTTGAAGCAGGGTAATTGGTTTTAACTCTATCCACCGTTATTCATCAGTTCAATTGGCGTAATTGGTTGTCTTGTTTCTTAACAGGTTATTAATTAAATTCGGATTCAATAAAACAGCTGCGGCCAGTTTTACCCATATCCTTTGTGTCTGAGTCTTATTCCTAGTGCGGGGGCAAACGTGTCACTTTTGTATATAAATGGAGTCATAGTAAAACAGTTCAGACAGAAGAATCTGGACCTCACCCTCCAGAATTCCAGAATCTCCCCCCTCCCCCACCCTCTTTCAAAAACCTTAAAACCAAACCATTCATAAATATCTGGTAATAAGAGGGGAAAGGATTACAGAGGGACATGCTCTATTTGCTGGAAGTCAGTGCCTGAGGGTGCAAGATGTCTGCCACACACACAAAACATTGCCAAAAAGCTGCCCAATGTACAACAATCAAGACGGTTGAGGTTTTTTTCAGCTAGCTCGCACTGTGTTCTTTATAGTTCTGATTACTCACTCATTCATACAGATCCTAGATTAATTCTGAGTCAGGGATTCTTGAATGAAAGGCACTGCAAATACAAGTTATTACTGCTACTTAAGAAGTGGGGTGAGGCAGTCCCCAAAGTGCGCCTGGCAAAAAAATACCCTGGCAGGCAGAGATAAAATGAAATGACACAAAGACAATTTTTTTTTTAACCTATTAGCTTATCAATACCCACCACTCTGGAGCCACTTAGAAGTATACTAGAAATGATTCATTTAGGTCCCCTCCCAGGTCATAAGAAGCAGTTCAGGCTCCCATCCCACTCTTATTCCAGAAGGCTGCTCTGTTCAGGATGAGCTACTGTTTTTGTTGGTGTGGACCTTGCCAAACACTGATAGCACATATCAAGATGCAGCAATCTGTTTGTTTCCCTGAGACACTGAATTGAGATGGCTAGATTTCTGGAGAGCAGTCAAAAATGAAAGAAGAGTGAGAGAGATCTGTTCCTTGGGCAACTGAACCGCTGGCACAATACATCCCCTTTCCATCCAAGCGTATGGCAAGCAGGCAGGGCCAGCCTCGGGGTGCACTCAGAACAAGTGGTGACATGAAGCGCCCATGTGGAATGAACGCACACAGGTGCCGAGGGCTAAGTTTCATAAGAGGTCTCTGACTCCTATTTTTTTCCTCTCGCATCAGAGACAGCCCTTGTCTCAATATAGTGGTTTGTTACAAATCAGACTAAATGTTTAGCCTACCGCAGTAAAGCCAGGCTGCAGTACTGATACACAAGGAGTTGGACCATTCCCACCCAACTCATCTCAGTTCTCACAGGTTCACACATGAAGTTTCACTTTGAGTTCAGGTTTCAAAGGAACAGCAAAATGCTTGCTGCTTTGGGATTGCAAAAATAGGAATCCTCCAAAAATCTCTCTCCTACCTGGAATTTTATCCTTGTCAAATCTCCTTCACCTACTTTTCTAACACCACCCGGTACCTGCTATAAGTCCTGGGGTTCCTCTCTCTTTTTTGCTGTCTATCTGTATCCCACTGCCTGAAATCTCCATGTCCAACCATGTGAAAACAAAGTCTCTCTTAAGCTGTAGAAATCATCTTCAGGCAATGGACTACCTATTCAAACATCCCTGTTTGGCCATAGGACTAGCAGGATGATCCAATGTTTAGTGGATCCCTAGTGCCTCACCCACACACAGTGCTCACTGGTGCTCTAGCCTCTACTGCCTTATTTTTCCCTTCTCTGTAAATAAGCAAAGCACATGCACCCACAACTTCATGAATATAGTTGCCTGTCATTGGCTCCAATCCCAAACCCCCTTCGCGCAGCACAATTAAATCACTATGGGCGTGAGGGGGGGGTTGTGCGCATGAGGTTGCACACGGGACATGGGATATCCCCCATAGATCATAAGCCACCTACCCCCTGGGCAGGGATGCATCTTTAAATAATGATAGTTCAGTGCCAGGTACATTACTTGCATCATCATCATCATCATCATCTTTGCAATTTGAGAGAAACAATTTGCGTTTCCCTGGCTCTGACAGAGACTTTCATTTTGAGCTTGGACAGGCCACCTTGTATCCTGTCCCTCAGTGTTCCATTTGCAAAATGGGTATAGCAATAATTACTTTCCTATTTTCCCAAGAGCTGAAAGAAAAATACATGAAAGATTCCAAGGTGCTCAGATACTAAGAGCCAGGAAAGTATATTAGACCAACAGTGGTGAGACTGAACCCTTCTCCTAGCCTTTCTGCAACACTACTTCATTACCCAGTAATGGAGTAAATTTAGTCCACATTGTACCCCTTCCCATACAATCAAGCCCACCTGGTGCAGTTTGTGCAGTGAGTGTTCTTAATGGGGTTACTTGGGCTAATGTGTGTGTAACGAGAATGAGTAATACTGGCAGTTTTGTGTGGATGTTTCTTGAGGAGGCATTAGTGGTAGGAATGAAGGAGTGTGTGTGTGTGTTGTACGTTTGGGTGTAGTGAGTGTGTTGTGGTGGTACAAGGTGGAGGAAGCCTATTTTGACATTTCATGGGAGTAAGTCCCCTCTAGGGATGGGCGAATGCAGTTCGGAAGTTTGGAGTTTGGCCCGGACTCGGCCTATTCAGACGACCGAACCCAAACCCAAACACGAACTGACTGAACCAAACGAGCTTCCGAACGCCGAAATGACCAAACAGTTCGGTCAGTTCAGATCGCGTTCGGGTGGCTAAAACAACAAAAACGTGGTGTCACTGGAATGCCAAACGTGGCAGGGAGGGGGAGTCAGCTGAGGAGCAGACTTCCTGGCACCAGGGGTGGAGAGGCTGGGAGTAGCAGTCAGCCTGCCCAATCACCATCCCTTTCCATCTCATCCCCCTCAATTGAATCATTTTCCCTCTCCCTCTTATTCCATCCCTGATTCCCTTCCCCTGTTTTAAGTTTTGGATTTATTTAGAGTAGGAATATTATTAGATTGATTTTCATTTCAGTTTGGTACCCCTCCCTGTGTTCTTTGTGTTTCCCCATGTGAAATATTGTATAGATAGATAGATAGTTATTAATTAGATAGTTACTAGATAGATATACATAGTAGTTAGCTTAGTTATAGAGATAGATAGAGATACAGTGTGTTTGTAGGACAAGGCCTTTGTAGTTAATTATTAGGATATTCCATTTAGTTCAATAGGTTTTAGAATAGTTAATAGCAGTTAGATTTAGTGTAGAGACAGATATATATATATAAAAAGAAACAGCCACTCCAGTCCCAGGACCCACCATCAGGGTTCTGGGGTCTATGTTACTGGCAGGGAGAGCTGTGGCCAATATGTATCTAGAAGCTGCCACTCCAGCTCCAGGACCCACCATCAGGATTCTGGGGCCGAGTTACAGGCAGGGAGGGATGTGGCCAATATGTATCTAGAAGCTGCCATTCTAGCCCCAGGACCCACTGTCATGGGTCTGGGGCCATCATTCCTCGCACTGAAGTGATGTCATTCCAACGCACCAAGAAACAGTCACTCCAGTCCCAGGACCCGTCATTGGGGTTCTGGGGCGAAGTTACAGGCAGGAAGGGCTGTGGCCAATATCTTTAAGCTGCCACTCTTGCCCCAGGATCCACTGTCATGGGTCTGGGGTCATCATTTCTTGCACAGAGAGTCTTTTTCTGAGCGCCCAAACTGAACATGACTGAACCAAACGGCCGAACCCGAACGGACCGAACGGCTGAACCGAACAGGCGAACTGAACCAGACTGAACCGAACCACCAAATCTGAACCATGACCTGTTCGCCCATCCCTAGTCCTCTCTTCTTTTCATTATCTGAGGATGCAGCCAGATGAGTTGCATTGGGCCCGAACCCCACACAGCCATGTGGGGAGTAAGTGCTTCCACCACACTGCGGGGCCAGTGTGGAGAACTGGGCAGATGGTTGCCCCAGTCCCACCCATGATGGACAGCTGGTCCACTGCTGGAACTCTCCATGGCCAAGGCAGGCCGAGGCAACAAAAGTGGGTGCCCTGCCCTGCCCCGCCTCCCTCCCCTAGCCCAACCAAAATCCTGCCCCCAGACATGACATGGCAGTGTGTGATGGGTGACAGCACTTGCCACTTAAAGCCCCACCACAGAGCTTGCTGCGCAGTGGGACAGAAGGGGCCCCAGCACATGGGTCCCCATGCCTTGGGCAGCCGTACCTCAATTGGGGTAAGGCTGCTACGTGACATGTCCCTGCACAGCGGAGGGAGGTGGGGACATATGTCATCTGCCGGCCACACAGTGAACCATATTGCATGGCCTGGCTGCCTGGGGAGGGTTAAGGCTGCCCAAGGTGTGGTGGCCTGCCCTAGCCTGAGTGGGTGATCAGCAGGCTGTAACCAGTCTACAGCCACTTAGAGAAATAGCCTTCCTTTTACAAACACCACTGAATTTGCCACCTGTTTTTCTGGTCCCCTGGGCTCAGCATCTTATCTTGGAAACCCTGTGCACTCATCTGGGCAAGACACATTCTTTTCATAGGAATGAAAGAAGCGCCATACTGGGTCACTGGCCATGCTGGACCATTGGCCATGCTGTAGGCCTCAGACTTACATCACTGTGCATCATGTGCCAAGAAAAAGGAGAGCCAGCTACGCTGCAGAAAAGAAAAGAAATTGCCCTTACTGGATCTGTCTGAGCAGGGGCTGAGATGTAATCCCTGCAAGTGAGTGAGATTCCCAGAAAAGCCCAGTGTGCCCTCTTCCTACCTACTATGGCAGCAATGTTGCTATATTACCTGATCATTCAGCAACCTTACTGCAGCCACCAACTTAAAAGTTGCATATGCTCCTTAAATCTCTCCCTTCCTCTGCCGACTTGGGCAGGAGGAAAATGATTGGAACCCCTCAGACTGTTTTGCATGAGACAATTTGTATCATGCTGCCCCGAATTGCCTGAGGCAGGATGGGTGTGGGGTATAAATGTTTAAAATAAACAAACAAATAAAATAAATAAATAAATAAATAAATATTGTACATTGTGTGTGTTTCTGATCTGAGTGCAGTTATAAAAATTGAGAGGTAGATAATTTCCCTAAAGAAAAAGGAACAGAGATCCAGTTTGCTGTTCTGCAAATAAAAGCAGCTTACTTAAGAAGAATTAAACCCATGTGCCTTTTCTTCCTAGCAAGCACAGCTGGTCTAAAAACAACAACACAACAGATAAGAGTTTTGTAAGACTGGTGCACACCCTATAAACCCAGATTATATTAGAAAAGAAAGCCATTAGGCTAGATTAGCAATCAGTGCTTGAACAGGGCTTCCCTGAGTGTTGGGGCTATCAGTTAAATATTGATGGACTAGTGGGTTTCTTTTCTGAAGAGATAGATTTTATGTTTCTTTTCTGAATACAAATCAACAGAAAGGTATCTTTTAGCATTTCTGGATCCCAAGATACTAGATTATCCACTACAACAGTATTTTTCCAAGCCACTACTAGATGAGGAAATATTCTGTTTTATAGAAGTTGCTCACTCAGTCCACATTCATACCTGACGATGGTGCACCTGCGAGCCAAAGATGTGGAGGGGAGAGGAGCCGGATGCCGGAAGTACCGGCGATGTGAATGGGGTTCTGTCCTTAGTTTATTTGCAGTTGTCAAAGCTGGATTTGAGCCTTGGCAACCACGATTAAAGTTGCAGCAGAACCCCGTTCACCCCACTGGTACTTCTGGCATCTGCTTCTCCCCCCGCCACTAGGGATGTGTGAACGCGGTTCGGAAGTTCGGAGTTTGGCCCAAACTCAGCCTGCTCGAACGACCGAACTGAACTTCCGAACCGAACGCTTGAACTTCCAAACAGTTCGGATGAGTTTGGGGGTGGGATAAACGTGATGTTGGGTGGGAAAAACGTGACTGGAAGGGGGAGGCAGCTGAGGAGCAGACTTCCTGGCAAAGGGGTGGATACCAGGGGTGGTTTCAGGGCCAAAAATACCGATACCGAAAAAGTTTCGGTTTCGGTATTGATAGCACTTTTTTGAATGTTCAGCCAGCTTCAGCTGAACTGAACTCCACCGAACCGAACAGCTGAACTCGGGTTCCGAACATCAGAATGGCGTTCTGTTCGCCCATCCCTACCTGCCACGTCTTTGGGTCGTGGGTGTTTTGCTACCACACTGCCTTCAGATGTGAATGCGGTTTTTAAAGTCTTCAATAATTTAATTGATGTGTACATAAATATACAGGGGGAGTATATTCAGAACTTTCTGAATGTGTGTGTGTAGAGAGGCATGAAATCCCCATCTTCCAAACAAAAAGAACTGCAAATAGCTCTGTGCTTCAGGAAGAAGCTCTCAGGCATGGGAAAGGGGCATTAGGAAACAAACAGTTCTTCAATGGGCTAATTTTAATTAGTTATCTTCATCTGGACTGAGAAATAGTGGAGGCTATTTCACAGGCACTTCAAGGAGGAGGCAGGGGGGAGGGGAAAATATGTCCCAGAGCAGGCCTGCCTGGGGTGTGTCTCCCTGCTTAGGAGTTGCCTTCTTATCAATGGGGTATTGAGGCTAGAAATCTTTACTCAATTTGGCTATAAACTACAGGATTAAAGGTATAATTATACATCACAAAGAGAGAAGTCTGGACCAGCCCCAGGAACACTGACCTCTGAAACCTCTCTGCACATGCCTTGTCACGGCAAGACTTATTGTGCTGACTCAACCACTTACTCTGACCGCGTGCTGCCACAGAAAAGGTGAACACTGGGTATGGCACCTCTTGAGCAGGTATGGAGTGTTCAGGGTTGGGGCTACCGAAGTCCCAAAGAAGGAGTAGAGTGTGGAGAGAACAGGGCATCTCCAGACAGCAAGATGAACAAGGTCCATGTTGATGGCAGGCTCCTTTAAAGCTGGTATGGTGATAGCTCCACCACTGGCTAGGAGTCCGGCCATGTATTTCTCTATTTACCAGATGTCAGTCTCTAATAGCCTGTTCTCTCTGAAGACAGATTATGCAAAATATGGTGTATATTTTCCTTGGAAATGTTTGAAGGACTTCTTTTTAGCACCCTGCCAACCATCTTAACAATCTACGTATCAGGATAGTTTCTTTCCTCTAAGAACAGTCATGCCTTTCAGGTGTATGGGTGAAGATAAGGTCTGCTTATACATAAAATAAGAGCCAGTATAAAGATACCTTTCTTAGTAAGAGAAACAGAATATAATATAATAACGCTTGTATTTAATTTAAATGGACTCTAGTTAAATAAGTTCTCATAACGATGCATGCACCAATTGCAGGGTCATATATTTCTCCTAAAAAAGGGAGGAAAAAAGAGATGATCCCTGTCAGTATATTTTTTATCACCAAAACTGTCACAGCAAGATGGCAGGGGAAGGACTGTGTCTAACTTAAAATGGAGCTACCAGAAGAATTCATAACCAGACAGCCTGAGGGGGAAAAGGAAAATCAGTGGTGAGTTTTTCTCTTTGCTGAATCTATAAATAACTAATTACTCAGCTCACCAAACATCACCCTTTGGTTAATGAAAAAAGGCAGAACTGTACAGGTAAGGATGACTGTTCAAAAGCAAAAGCCTGCAGGAACCGTGTCCTTTGGGACTCCCACAATGGGAATTATTGCCCTGCTGTGTCTGTCCCTCTTTGGAAGTCTTGGCAGATCACGAACAGGATCTTAAGGCACATTTTGAGTTCAGATGAGGAAACAGAGTTGAATCAAAGGTGTGTGTGCGTGTGTGTGTGTGTGTATTTACTCTGCTGACTTTCATTTTTCTTTATCAAATTAATTTAAGATGCAAATCCTCCTCCACGGATACCAATGGGAGTTGAGCCAATGGCTTCAACAGTTAGAAAATTACACCCTTAGCTTTGAAAGTGTCATGAGTTTCCTTACTTAAAGTGGGTTCCATATAACTATATACATAGATTATCATATGGAACTGTTAGCATCAAATTCAGCTAGCTACTGCCCACACAGCAGCTTGAGTAAGGATCACATTTTGCACCACTCTTTTAAGGCTGAATGAAGCTGGTGTCAGTTAGGGCTTAAATGAACAGCAAATTGCTGCTCAAGAGTTCTCGCCAAGTAATCAAGAACTGGGATCGAGTTCTCACCAAGAACTCAACCCAGTGTGATTTTTCAGTGAGAAACTAATACTAACAAAAATAATATTTTTAAAAAATTACTGTGCGCATGCAAAATGGCCACTGTTCTTAACTAAAAAGGTGATGACACTATTGTTGCCATTTTGGTTAAGGGCAGAGGCCATCTGCACATGCACAAAATAGCCCACGGCCATCTGTGCATGCTCAGTAATTAATATATTTTTAAAAAAAACACCAAGAATTCAGCAAAGAAATCTCAGTGCTCTGTTCATCCCAGGATGAATCGAGCACTAGGATTTTAACGAGATACTTGCCTTAGGTGAGATCTTTCTTCAGCCCTGGTCAGGAAGGTCCATGAGCCTTGCAGGCCTTGAACCTGTGTCCACCAGGACTCTAAATGAGGCTTTGGCTGTGTTACGATGTAGAAGCTGTGGTGGAACAGAGGGACTGCTAGCTACAGAGCTGTATCTTCCATTATCTTCTACATCTAGGGTTTTATTTATATTTGCCCCTCTTGCGTCAAGCAACTCAGGGTGGCTTACAAAATATTAAAAATATAACCACATTAAAACATTAAAATAGATATTAAAATAATACAAAATTTTACAGTATGTGCCAAAAAAATTCCTTGCGCAAACGAACAAACAATTTCATGACTGATCAGGGCAGAACAGTTTCCTTATTGCAGGGGTGCTTGATTTCCTGCTTGATTGTGGATGGCTTCCTGTTCCTCGCCACCACTACAGGCTGCTTGTCTCCTTGCCTCCCACTGCCCTGTGTCACTGTTGGGTAGTGAGAGTTATTTCTGCTCCACCACTGCGCATGCTACTTTCAGGTGCAGGATACATGGTGTGTCCCTCAGCCTCCCTTTCACCTCCATCATGAGTGTGTGTGTGTGTGTGTATCAACCTGTGCCTCTTTGTGTGTGTGCACCTCTGTGAATATCTGTGACTGTTTCTATGTGTGTAGTAGGGGGAGGATATGTACAACTGTGTGTTTATGGGGAGATGGGAGCTGCCAAAAGGGGACCACACAGCCATAGGTTGCTGCCTTGGCACAGTAGATTGTGTGCCAGTGAAGTTCAGGTCTGGCCTCCCTACCCATATTGGCTTCTGGTCCTATGTAACTTTAACAACATAAGAAGTGTCATTCTGGGTCAGACCAAAGACCCATAAATCCCAGGATCCTGTCTTCGACAATGTCCACTCTCAGTCGTTTTGGAGAAATACCCAACTTTCTGCATCTCCCCAGAAGTTTTTAACTCCAAGTTCTGTGACTTAATCTGCCTTGAAACCCTACCCTTTGTTTCCCTCACCTTTTTCTGTATTGAACCCAGTCTTGATTTGACTGGTGTGTGTCCAATATCACCTCTTGCTCTAGCCATGACACTCAGTCATGCAGTCAGCAGTGTCAAACTTGACCAACCACACTGAACGTGAATACCACTTTATTTAGTCTAGACTTGTTATCCCTAGGCTTTGATCTTAATCTGCATCTTGGACTGCCCCTGTCCCTTTGGCTCTAGATTTTGATTCCTTGGCTTTGACCTACCAAGGTGTCTCTGGACCTGTGACTCAGATTACCCCCTTGGCTATTGTGAGACCTAGGATCCTGAAGTAACTGAAGGCATTTTTACACGACCCCTCATTTCCCCTGGACTTCTGAGTCCAGGACAAACAAACTCACAGGGTGTGTGTGTGTGGGTGGGTCCAGGAGAAACAAACTCACGGGGCATGTGTAGACATTACCCTCACTACCGAATGTCGGTTAGACATCATTGGAAACAGCAGGTGCAGGGGAACTCTCACATGTTTGGAAAGCTGGACTTGTAAAACCTCGATATCGAGGTTTTACAAGTCCTAGGCCACTTTTACACTAAGCACTTAGAAGTGCCTCTGGAGCCCCGTATTGAAGAGGAAAGTCATGCGGGGAGTGTTTACACGCTCCCCGCGCTACTGGAAGTAACGTGACACCCATTCTCTTCAGCAGAGGTGGCTGCAGACACAGGGCTTTCAAAAGGCGCATTCTGTAGACCTCAATTTTCAGGTCTACAGAATGCGCCTTGTGAAAGCCCCATGTCTGGAGCCGCCGCTGAAGAGAATGGGTGGCACGTCACTTCCGGTAGCATGGGGACTGTTTAAACACTCCCCGCATGGCTTTCCTCTTCAGTACAGGTTTCCAGAGGTGCTTTAAGTGCCTCATGTAAAAGTAGTCCTAGTCTCCAAGCATACGTGAGTTCCCTGGTGCCCACTGTTTCCAAAGGTGTCCAGTCGACTTCCAGTAGTGGGTGTGAACATCTAATCCTCCCCCTCCCCCCATGTCAGTATATTTCTCCCGGACTCTGAAGTCTGGGAGAAATGAGGTTCATCTAAAAATACCCTTACACAAGGTGCAGACCTTGCCAGAGCTCACTCAGAACCTGACAGTTGACAAGTGATCTTTTAGTAGTTTCCTTCCCCTCACAATCTTCTTGTCAATCAGTCAAAAAATACTTGCTGAGCCATTTAAATTTTTGAGAGGTTTGGAAAGACTGTGTATTCTCATCCATTCAATGTACTAAGTATTTATTTCACTGGAACTAAGCATTTTAGAGAAAGGGACAGACAAAGACTGATGATGTGTCCTTTTCATATTTATATCTCTGGAACTGAAGGATGAGATGCAATCTGGGGTTTTGTGGCTGATGGAAATGCTGGACTGAATTCTTTGTGTTCCAGCAATGTTGGAAGGATTTTTTTCAGATATGTACAAAGCAAACGAGCAGAGACTTTTCCAGAATGCTAAAATTATTGACACTGAAGTAAGCAAAATTATGTTGTGTTGGGACTATCCAAATAAGAAGCCTTGGTATACATCAAAATTTTAGATGGACTTCTAGTTATCCAAACTGAAAAGCCTGTCCACCTTGACAAAATTATGGTTTATTGTCAAGATTTGTTCCTCTGTCTTTCTTTGCTTCCTTCCTGTACTCACTTTGACTGCTAGGCCTATCAGATTCCTGGCCTGTCCCTCCTGCTAACCAGTCCTTAGAGAATCCTGCTTGACAAAGGGCTTTGGCGCAGCTCCTGCCCCCTGCAGTAGGTCTTTCCCGAGGTATGCTTCCAACAAGTCTGGAACCTACTTGAGCTCCCAGCTCAGTCTTTCACTGATGCCACTGCCTCCCATCCCAAGTCTTCCAGCTTTACCTTTTGTAGTTGGTATTCTCTCATTTTGTGTTGCACTCATCCTGGTTAGTGGCCATTTATCCCCTTAAAGGGATAGACGCCTACCTCTATGCACTAACTTCTGCTAATGGGTTGCTCCTTGCAGACACTTATTTCCCCCTGCCCTGAACCTCTCACAGCACCCATCCCCCACCTTGGTCCTGGTCCTGTAAGAACTTAGTGACTCAGTCACATCCATAGATCACACATGCATTTTCAAAAACACTAGTTTTAAAAGCCAACAATGCCAAAAAACTCATTGACCTTTCTCCCATCTTCCTCATTGCTCTTCCTCCCAGGATTTTCATTAAGCATTCAAAAGGAATTAAACTGATGACAAAATACTGGGTTGCTCCTTTAAAAAGTGCTACAAACAAATTGTGATGTTTACAGCACTTTGCTCGGAGCAAGGCTGAATGACCCTCTGAAATGCATATTGACAGCACACGCTGTAGAACAGTACCAACTAAACTCCAATAGCTTGATTTGGATATCTATCTTTATATAATAATGACCAGCTAAGACTTTTTCTTTGCTAATCCCTGAGGCTCCAAACAGAGAAACTTCAGCAAAAAAATGAGTGTGAAGCAGAAGAGCATGAAGAGACCATGTATGTATATTTCTGCTTCATTTCTGGTGTAGCAGAGAGGAAACATATGGGTGTGTTAGGGGAGAGAAAGAAAAGGAAGTTCAGAGGCAGTTAACAACAAGCAACTCCAGTCTATGGATATGCTGAAGGTGGTACCATCTGAGGGAAAATGGGGTAATGAGACAGAAGGGAAAATACAACAGGATTTGAAGAATGTAAGCCTAGGTCATAGCAAAAGTTTTAAAGACATGCCTAATAATAGTGTGGATGATGATCCCAGACAGGTACAAGATAGTGAACATCCTAATAAAGCCTTGGTTGATCAAGAGACTATTGACAGGGCAATGGAGGTGATCACTGTTACTGGAACAGAGACATTTATTATGAATGAGACCTGCCAACTCCTTGCCGATATTTTTCAGCTACCTTGTGGGAAGCAAGGGAATCTTCCGGATAACAGGGAACCAGCATTAACAGAACTGGATTGACAAACACGTAGCTGCTGTACTTATAGACTGGGGAGGGGTACCTTGAAGATACTATCCTGGAACATTGCAGGATGGGCTATGAAACAAATAGATAACAATTTTTTAAAAATTTTCTTAAATCTTTTGATATTGTTTGTCTCCAAGAGACATGGGCTGCAGACCCGGAACATGTAGAACTAGAGGGATTTAGAAGCTGGACAAATCCAGCAATTTTCTCTGAAAATAAGGGGTGCCCTAGTGAGGGTCTCGTTACTTTTATATCAATGGACATATACGTTGATTGTGTTAGGCTATTTCCATCAGCTGAGAATATGATTGCTCTTAGATGTATTTTCCTAGGTTAGGAAGCCCCAGTCCAGATAGTTAATGTATACATTCCATCTAATAGATCTAAGGAGGATAGTTGGTCTAATTTTGAAATTAGTATGGTGGCGTTATTTGAGCAGTATTCCACTGATAATTTCTTGCTGATAGGGGATTTTAATGCAAGAATAGACCCTGATGCAATTACAATATGGAAAGCTTTGAACCTATAAAGTATGGATGTTTTAGACTTTGGGCTCATTCACACGTGCAGCAATTATCTGGATTTTTAAAAAAAAATAGTTTTTCTCTAGTTTGCTGTTAACAATGCCAGTTGCGTTCACATGTGTGCCATACCATTGTCTCCTACAGTGAAATAACGCATTTAGACCTTCTTGGAGCGTGCGCTTACCCGCCTGTTCAGTGCGGTTCAATTACAGAAGGTTGCTACCTTGTAAACAAGGTTCTTTGAAATGGCTCCTAACATTCTCACAACATCCACCTTTCCAGCCCCGTATGGGATTTTTTTTCTTATATGCCTACAAAGAGTTGGAAGGAACTGTCATTCTGAGGGGGAGAGTGCTTTTTATACTAGAGGAGCTCGAGACCACCATGTGGTCTATTATCTGNCTCATACAGTTATACAGGGTACTAGGGAGGGAAGGTGCAGGATCAGTGGTGGTTCAGGGGAACAGGACCCTAAGGGACCCAACGGAGATAGGAACCAGGAAGGGTTAGGGCTTTCACACAGGGTTGTCAGGTAGGGGCAACTCACAAGGAAGGGAAAACTCAGTCCAACCTACACACACACAAGTCTACTCTCACAGTCACCCAAACACTCACCTTGCACTCTCCACGCTTTCCACACTCTTCACTTCTCCCACACAAGTCCACAGTCTCTGCTCCACTCCAGGCTAGGGGCCAGTATCACGGCACAGGTCCGATCACCAGCACTGAGCCCCGCATCTAGCAGCGCTTATAAAGTCCTAATGAGAGAGTGCCTGCAGGCGCGCCGAACGGCGCGGCCGCACTTCCGGGTTCGCTAAGCGCATGCGCCCGCCGTCAGTGTCTCCAGAGCCTCTCTGGGGCGTCGTGCCGCTGCGTCCTGGCCCGCCCCCTCCTAACGTAGGAGGGGGCGGGGCCCCTGCAGCACGCCGCATTCTCCATGATTGTCGGGCCGGCCTGGCACTGCCGTGCAGGTGCTTCCATCCCCTCCTACCCCCAAGGGTCCTGACAATCTGAATAGGGTGAGCATGCAGAACCCAGTTGTGAGAATGTTAAGTGCCATCTCAAAGAACCTTCTTTACAAGGTAGCAACCTTCTGATCAGCACATGGGGAGGAGTTGTTTGTAAACAAACAGCGTTATCTCCCAGTCCGATCAGTGTCCCCTGCTGCTGCTGCTGGAGCACTACTAGGAGGCAGAGGCAGGTGAGGGATGGGGGCCGGAGCCAGGGAGGGGAGGTACAAGAACTTATTGGAGGAGAAGCTGGCTGCAGCCTGCTGCCCAGCCATGCAAGTGTGGGGCCCCAGTGCACTTGGAAGCACAGTTGCCTTCACATGCAGGAAATATTTTGCACCAGTTAATACCAAATACAATGTCGCTTTTACACTGCTGTACAGCACGGATTTATTTCAATCGGACAGCATAAAGGTAGGTTTAACTAGCTATGAACTGCAGATTACTTAGGTGCAATATTGATGACGATATTTCGAATTAGGGACTTCAGACATGCAAGATACATTCGAAATTTGTAAAATTCGGACACAAACTGAACGTCTGAATGCCACCGTAGATCTGAATCATATGAGGCAATCGAAAGATCCCTGGGTTAATAGCATTGGTAAATTATTTTACAAATTTGCCTAGGATAACCTTCTGATGATCCTTAATGGGAATATGAAGGGGGATATACTGGGCAATCTGACCTATAGAAACAGTATAGGAGGGGGTGTCATTGATTTTTTTGGAAAGGAAGTTAGGTTAAAGGGTAAATGTCTTTGCTCTTCCTAAAACTCTGCCAGCTGAGCAACATGCTTCTAACAGAGATGTCAGCTAGTGACCCCAATTAAGCTGGGAGTTCAGTGGATAGGAGAGGATTCCTTCTTCCACTACTTTTTGATCACAGACAAGACTTGATAATTTGGGCTTTGTACATGAGGTAGCTAACATTTGGCCCCAATGATTTTTGGAGGTTTATAAACCACTGATCTATTGCTGTCTAGATATTTCTATATGACCATGAAATTCTGAAAATGTGTAGGTCCTAGCCTTCTAAACCTAATGTCACTAAACATCCCATAACTGTCAGGAGCACAGCCAGGAACCATGAGTGGTGTCAGGATCAGGGCCTCCTAGAAGCACAATCAGGAAACTATAGAGGAACCAAAGAGGAAAATTAGAGATGAGAGTCGGATGGACAGACACACACCAGTCTACAAGGCAGACATAGACTAAGGAAGCAGGGCCCTGACTATATGGTTAACTTCCCTCAGGATCTAATGGTGGCTAAGCTCCGAGGCTGTGGCTGAGATCATCACCAGAAATCTGTAAAGTCCAGAGACCAAGAGAGGAGGCAGGCACAAGGCCATGAAGAACCCCAAGGTAGTTCAGATGCAAGAGCTGTGCCCAAGAGAGGTTAAACACATGGAGGAAAAGCCTGGGACCAGAGCACACCAAGAATACCAGAGTTGTCCAAGGAGGAATAGCAGAACATAGGGAAAGGGGAAGAACACTAAGTGAATGTTAACACAGGAGGAGTACGAACAGGAAGGAAGGGGCCTAACAAGACTACAGAGGAACGGGTTCACAGTGAAAAGGACAGGCACACACAATTCAGGAAGGAGAAAGAGACAAGGAGTCACACCAAAAGAGACAAGGTGTCACTACAGAGAGCCAGCTATGGAAGAGATAGGGAACCAGGCGCCAGAAGGCAGAATACAAGAACCTATGAAACATAAACCATGAAGGGGGATGGTGAACCAAACTTTTAACAAGCAATAACTGGAACCACACAAGACTATGGAAGGAAACTTGACAAGCAGGTAAGAGAGGTACTAGAGCAGAGTTAAGAAAAGACCTAGACACTAACAGGGCACTAAGAAATACTGGAAGGAAATATACTAAGTGAGAGGCTGTAAGGGCACTAAGAAGATAGAAAGGGGAAACCCAAACCTAAGCTGACAGGGAACAAGTGTGCCAAGGGCAAGACAAACAAGACAAAAGCTAGAGAGAGGTATAAGGGAAGCACCAACTAAGCAATACAAGAGGAACACACACCCTGTACATCAGAATTTCAGCACCAGAAAGAGGGCCAGAACACCATGCACAGCAATACAGCAACCAATGCTCCACCAGCTTCCTGTGGCTCCCAGCCTGCCTTATATAAAGAAGGCTGGGATCAACCAAGAAGCTGGCAGGCATGGCTCCAAGCAGTGGAAGGAAGGAAGGAAGGAAGGAAGAGAACACTACTGAATTTTCATGCCCAAACAGGCCACATGGTGGCATAGGGGGAAAATAGCCACTACTCAGTCCCTGAGGTCAGGGATTCAGGGCAAAGCCATGGCAATAACTGTTATGGGGACACAAATTCCTGCACGTGAACTGGCTGTGTATTTAGATTGCAAATTAAGTGCTAAAAACAATAACATTTGCAGAAAGGAAAATGCTTTTAGACACTTCTATGAAAGACACCATGGGTGTGCAAACTGAACAACTTATTATCACAATTTTTTTTATTTGGCTGTTACCCTTTTATCATATGAAACCATAGCATAGGACAGTGTTTGTTGCTGTTCTGGGGGTCTGTTGGTTTGGGGGACAAGAGCTTGAGCTGCTCTGCCACTGAATCAAACATTGGTAGTTCAGTGCCCAACTTACCAACTCCCTAGTTGACTGCTTCTAACCTTTCCCCTGATCACTCTAGCATCAGTACATAAATCTTCTGGACTTCCCCAGATCCTTGCCTGAGCAACTAGAGGGTTATTTGGCTAGTTGGTTTTCAGGCCTTATTTTGTGCAAGTTCCTTGTCTAGTTTTCTGACCTAGGAACCTGTCCTTTTTTTCTATGCTTTCTCCAGCCCAAGTAGCTTGCCTTGTTTTGACTTCTGATCTGTACCTTGTTTGCATCACTGTACTGGACCTGCTTTGGCTTCCCACCTCTAAATTCCAGACCTATTCCTGCTCTGTTTCTGTTGCTACATCCGATTCCTGCTTCATTGGTGGGTTCAATTTAATGGCCCATGGATCCTCTACTGATGCATGTGCACCGTTTCCTTGCAGCACTATGTGCCGGCAATGGAGGTGCACAAGGTTCCAGCGTGGGCGTTCACACACGTCGGTGTGTGCGGAATCCACAGGTCATCAGATCAGCCCCCCATCTCTTGCTCCATCTTTGTTCCTGTGCCTAACTGCAGTCACCTACTGGTTCCAACTAGGGCTGTAGCGGAAGTCGCAGCGGCAGCTATTTCCGCCGGAAACAGCATTTCCGCAATTAGTGGTATGGCGTGTCAGAGACTTTCATTCCGCTAGTTTCATTCTGCTACTTCCGCAGTTCCGCTAATTTCATTCCGCTACTTCCACACCACAAAGTAGCAGAACAGCGGTTTTCCGACAGTTTCCGACAATTCCACCACTTTTTTGATAGTTTCTGAATTTGCAGAATGCCAGCGGAATTAGCAGAATGCTGGCAGAAAAGCTGTGGTGTGGCGTGCGCAATTCCAAAATGGCGGAATGGAATCACGGCATGGTAAAAGCTGCTGCTGCTTCACCCCTAGTTCCAACCTGCTGCCAGCACTTCTCCTAGTATCCTTCCTTTTATTTCCCCCCATCCATGCTCTTGCATCAGACCTTGTCCATTCTGGCCATGGCCTGAGGCCATAGATCCAGACCTGGGTTTCCTTGAAAACATGTCTGTGGTCACTTTACCTACATCATGGTCCATTGAGACCAGCATCCTGTCTCTAGAACAGTGGCCAGCTATGGTATCTCGAGAAAAGTACAAGTACAGGTCATGGAGGTGTGACCCATCTCCTGTTAACCTCTCCCAACTACCGATAAACAGGGGTTTAAGCTTCATGGAGTAAGAATTTATGGCTCTATCCTCTAAGAATTGATTTAGTTTCCATTTCAAGCTAGTTATGGTGCTGGTTTTTACTGCCTTCTCTGGCAATGAGTTCCACAACTGTATTGTCTGATGAATGAAAGATATAGTTCCTTTTGTTCATTTTAAATCTGCTGCCATTTAACTCCAGAGTGTCCGTGTTATCTTTTTGTGAGAAAAGCCAAACAACAGTTCCCTGTTTACTTTTTCCACACCACTGATCATGATTTTATAAACTTCTATCACCTCATCTCCTCATCTCCAAGCTAAACACCCCCAACTTGTTGAGCCTTTCCTCATATGGAAGTTGATCCTTCTATCATCTTCGTTACACTTCTCTGAATATTTTTCCTAAAATGGGATAACCAGAACTGCACACAATATACAATGGTTATCAAAGTAAATTATGTATGTAGCTCATGTGTGCTAATTAATTTATGCAAGTGTTACATCTGTTGCAGTCATGGGTACATATGCATATTAGGGATGTGTGAACAGAGTTCAGGGCTTCAGTGTTCGGCCCGAACTCAGGGTGTTCGGGCCATTCGCAAACACCCTGAACCTGAACTGCCCCTTTCCCAAACCGGCCGAACAAAGTTTGGGTTTTGAACCCATTTGGACGGGGAGCAGGGGGAACCTGGTTTTCCCACCACCCTCCCACTCCAGGCTGCGCAGGTGAAAGGGGCACCGGGGCTCACCTCCCCCCCGACCCTGCCCAGTCTGGTAAAAACTTTAAAAAAAACAAAAACAAAAAAACACTCCAGGGATCGACCTACCTGGTGGTGCCGGGGCTCCGGCCCCAGGTCCGGCGGTGGCATGGTGGCAGGTCCAGCTCTGGCAGCACTCCGGAGCACTTCAGGCCTCTTCTGGGCCTTCCAGAAACTGAGTGAGGGGCCGGAAACCCTCCTTCAGTTCCCGGAATATCTCAGTAACAGTTCTGGATTACATTGAGATTCTCACGAGAATGAAAACCCATTTTCGCTTCAGCCCTAGGGCTAAAACAAGGATCCATTTGATTCTTGCAAGAATAAATCACTGTGCATTAGCAAAGTGTGCACCCGCGACATTCTGCACATGTGCAGTCCTTTTCCAAAATGGAGACGCCATACTACGAGTGTACTATGATTTCATTAAGTGCTCAATCATTACATAATGCAACAATGTAATGTAACATAACATAACGTAAGCAATGGCTGGTGGCAAATGTGCAGTGGAGTTTTTTTATCGAGAAAAAAAACTTGACAAGACAATGTCAAGATTTTTGAATTTCTCAATTCTTGTTTTCATCTCAGTTCTCATTGCGAAGTCCTATTTTTGGCGGGAATCAAGAAAATATTGAGATTGAGTTTCAGCCCTAATCCTAACCCTGTCTTTGGATGGCATGACCTTCACTTGGAACTCCAATCCTCAGTTTGGCATCCTCAGTATTAAAGATCCTGACTGATATTTTATGTACCTTTCATGCCTTCGCTGCATTCTGAGATCACAGAATTATTTTGAAATCTTAAAACAGGAGACCACAGGCAAATATTTTGGGAAACATTACTACAACCTATACATGCTTCCCGAAACAAAGAACTGTGGAATACAGATTATGTCAGAAGTTGTTGTTGGGGTTTTTTTGTGGGGGAGAGGGGGAATTGGTCAAATATTCTAAGCTCATAAATTGTGGAGTTTTTTTAAAGTGAATGAAAGCAATTTTTAGGTACTCTACTGAAAAACAGGGACCAAGATATATAGAAAAACTCCTGAAGATCAATTTTCTTAATATCTCCCAACAAACAGTCTTGTTTAAAGGTACAATAAGGTTTGGTTTCCTGTATCATTTATGAGTAACATAAAACTTTAACTAAGGCTATATTTCAAAGTACACAACAATAATACTTTGCAATGTAGGAGCACTTTTCACCACACAATATCAAGTTGTTTTTATAACATTAACCAACAGAGCCTCATCAAAATCCAATGGGAGAAGGATTTTTGTACCAAAGGTGAGGAGACTATAGAGTGTCTATGTTACACAGAGTAGATTCTGAGTTCCATGGGCAATGCAGAATCATAGGGCTGAAATGTACCCAAAGTTCATCTAGTCTAACCTCCTGCACCAGCCGAGTCCACTGACAGAAAAAAATAATATTAGAGCTTATAATAAAATCTATTACAAGCAGAGATTGGGCGGGACCACAGTACACCAATAGCTGAAACAACAGGGATGTATTTTGTAAGTTCTGGTAAAAATGGAAGAAACTGGTTGTCACCTCATTTTCTGCTTGAAATGAAGAGAAGGGCCCTCTGCACCGCAATAGCGGCGGAGGGAGGTTGCCGCGCCCGCCAATTCTCAGCCCGGGAAAAATGAGCGCAGAGGGGCTGCAGGGCTTTGGAAAACCCCGCACTGTTCGGTCTGGGCGCCTGCCATTGGCAGCCCAGACATCAGGGCCTGTGAACTAGGCACCTGATTGGTCGGCGCTGGGGATGGTCCCACCCCTTCATGTTAGAAGGGAGGGGTTGGGAGAGGCTGCCTGCGCACGCTGTGTTCATTCGCGTACCAGCATCGGCAGGCAGCAGTTGTGCCTGCACATCAGGAGAAATTGCAGGAAAAATTGTAGCGGTTACAGATGGGGCAGCAGAAGAAACGGGCAGCTCAGCCTTCGAAACAGAAGAAGGGGGAGAAAAGGAAGGCCAGCGAGGTGGCAGAGGCGCCTCCGGCCATAGCGGAGTGCCCGACCAGCAGGGGGGAATTGATATCAACCCCCCCTCAAGGCAAGAAATGAGGAGCCGCCTACAGGCCTGTGAGGCCTTAGCGGCAGCTTTAAGAGAGCAGAGGGCCCCAGGGGAAAGGGGAACAAACCCCACGGGGGAGTATGGGATAGAGGAGTTAGGGCACAGTGCCCCCGAGGAGGTCTGGGCCCCTGCCCAAAATCAAAAGAGAGGGGCATTGTGGCATGGGGGGCGGGCCTTAGCCCCCCCTGCCCGGTACAGACATGATGAATGGGCTGAGGCCTATTCCCCTCCGCCGCGCCAGCCTCGCATGGCCAGCCAGAGGGATTGGCAGGGGGTGCAAAGCAGTACCCCTGCACAAGGCAATGCTAACCCCACAGTGGGGTATGAAGCCTGGGATTGGGGTGAAGATGGTGAGGGGCAGCCTTGGGAAGGGCAGGGGGATGGCCCTCCATCATACCGAAGGGAATGTGA
>QEPC01004437.1:1273761-1292568 GCA_003113815.1 Sphenodon punctatus | reverse complement strand
AGGAGAATAGGTAAAGCTGAAGACAAATAGGATGAAGTATAAGACGGGTAATTTCAGACATGACGGGCCATTCGGCCCACCACGCTAAACCACAGTCCGGGATCCATTTCGGATCCCGGACAGGAATCAGTTGAGCCATCCTTTAGATTTGCCAGCCTGATTCCTACAGGGGATCGGGGAGGGGGTGGGGCTGCGTGGCACGACGTGTAGTCACACAGCCCTACCCCCTGCACTCCCCTGGCCACCCACCCTCCGGGAGATGGGCGGATGCAGCGGTCAATCCAGCCCCTGTGCCCGATCCTGTCCCATGGTTAGGACCATGATCCGGGCTGGTAGAAGGTAACAGATGTTACCTTCCGCCGATTCCGGATGATGGCCAATCCAACCACAGTTGGGGCCCGATCCCACCATGATTCTGGACCTCTGGACGGCTGGAGGTCCAGAATTGTGGTCAATTTGTTTCCCACCAGGGGTTCACTATGGTGAACATCTGGCAGGGAGCAAATAGATGTTACGGGACAAACGGTCACCACAGGGGATTCACTGTGGTTGACCATGGTCTAGTAATGTCTGAAATTACACTAAGACAGGAAATCAAGTAAAGGTATCCATGCCAACCTAAATACTAGGGGGGTTCGCCAGACAGCATTCCATTTAATTTTAAATTCCTTTTTGGTTGGTGGAGGGGTGGGGTGAGGGACAGGATTATGGATTAATTATGGATTTGTGCTTGCGGATCCATATTTAAATACAAGATTTTTACCAAAAAAACACAAAAACAAACATGCATGCACGCCCTTTCCCAAAATGGTAGCGGTGAAAAGGGCACCAGTCTGGAGTTAGGAATTTCTCCATATGCTTATCCCCCAGGACCCTCGAGTACTACTTACTGGCCTCAGAGAGCTCAATTCAGTTGACTAAAGCACTGCCGCTGCTGTGGCGGCTCCCACAAACTGCCACAACGTCCTTCCTGCTTTGTATCATGCATGTGCAAAATGTCCACCGGTAATGTTTTGTGCATACACAAATGGCTGCCACTCAACAAAAATGCCTGCGGCCAAAATGACATTGCCACCATTTTTGTTATGGGTGGTGGCCATTTTGCAGTTGCGCAATACAAAGCAGGGTGGACGCCACAACGAGGGAGCTTGCCAGAGCCGCACAACAGTGATGGTGTTTCAGCCAAGCTCTCCAACTCCAGTAAGGAAACTCCAGGGGCCTGGAGGATGGGGGTGGGGAAAATTATGGGATCCAAAACTTGCATCCATATCAGGGTGGTCCTAAATTACAGGTTGGTTCAATTTAACCTGTTAACAGAAATTACAGATTAATGTGAAGCAGAAATTCCCATCCCTACAAATACNGCCTTTTTGGATATCCCTTTAGGTACCCAAATAATATCAGTGACTGAAAAGGGGTACTCACATAAACTGTCTTCAGGCTTTTTTATTTGGTTATTTTGGTTGTCTCATTTTGGCAATTGCATATGCTGGCAATTGGAAACATTGCTAAAATACTGAAATGATTGAGAAACCAAATGGAAAAACCCCCCAGAAACATGGAAAAGCTGAAACAGAATAACCAAAGTGGGGGTTACCTGACACTGGAACACATATGCAACACACATGCATATTGGTTATTACCCAAACTGCTATTTACAGTTTGGGTTGTGTAGTAGATTCAATTATTGTGCCCATCTCAGCAGTAGTGCTAATGACTGGTCAGTTCCATGATCCTGTCTCCCTTCCCCCCACCCCCCTCAAAAAACAAAACACCTTACACACTGAAGCCCTAGCAGACCTGCCTCTATGCATTTCCAGGGAAGAGACAATTGGCACTGGAAGCAGTATTGCCCTTCTTTTAAACACAAAGATGAAGACCTGCCTGCACACAGGTCTGTCCCTAGGCGGGCCTTATGCTTTGTGCTGACTTTTTTCTTCCACCTTCACTCTAAGAGGGAAAAATCCATCTTGGTTGCAGGAGAACACGAAGGGAAACATATTTTGCTGTCATGTTTTCAGTCTTGTAAACAGCACCTCTCGGTATCATAACAGAAAGAGTTTGATAATGAGGGCCAAAAGGGAAGAAACATGTACATTTATAGCAGAAATATGTTTTGAAACATTTAAGAAACATGTACTGTGCATCAAGCATCACGGAATTTTGATTTGCTTTCTGTGTCTATTGAATGTATAGATTATTTTAGTTTTAGTGTTCAAGTCAAGTCATTTATTTAGCATGGCCAAAGGCCATTGCTCATCAAACTAAAAATTACAAGCCACTCAGGCTAATAATATGCATAAAAGAAAACCAGAATCATGCATTCTAATCTTACACAATTCCAAAAGAACAATCAAGAGGCTACATAACAATACACCTCTTAAAGGCAAATAAATACCTGATACAGGGAAACCAAAGCCCACAACCAAGGGTATTTTCAGACGTTACGAGATCACGCTCAACCACGGACAATCACCTGTGGTGGCGAATGGTCCCGTAACGTCTGGTTGCTCACCGCCAGATGTTCACCATGGTGAACCACCGGCGGTGAGCAAAATAACCATGCTTTCGAGGATAGTCTGGGCACCATCTCCGAAAGCATGGTTAATTGAACCACGGCCCGGAATCAGCAGACAATAACGTCTGTTACTGCCGCTGATTCCGGGCCATGGCCCAGACCCCAGAACGGAATCGGGTGCAGCGGCTGAATTGGCCACTGCGTCGGCCCATCTCCAGGAGGGTGGGCTGCTGAGGGAGTGGGGGGGGGGGCAGGAGTGTGTGGCCACATGTTGCACCGTGCAGCCCCGCCCCCATCCCAGATTCCCCGCCGGAATCAGCCGGCTCATCTGTTGACGGGCCATTTTGATTCCAGCAGGGAATCAAAAAGTGATTCCGTGATGGGGCCAATGGGCGCCCCGTCACGTCTGAAATCACCCCAAGATTCAGAGTACAGAAACAACAAGGCAGACTAAGGCAAAAAGCGGGACACAGCAAAATCTCCTTCAACCCCCCTAGACTCCCTTTCATCTAATAATCCTGAGACATAGGTTCATCGGGATTACCACACCCAAGGCCCACATATTTTTTATCACAAGATCAATATCACTTATGGATATATTATTCTTTGCAATTTATACCCCAAAATTGGAGAAAGGTATTCGTCATCACAAAGGCCTGAAGGAGAAACTTGGCCACTCCTGCGGTAATCTCAGGGGAGCGATCTCTCAATAAATATTTTTTCAGTTCGAAAATGGTTCTTCCTGGAAGTTTCCTTAAAAATTCCCCTAAACAGCATTCTGTTTAGGATCATAGAACCTACAATGGATCAAAATATGCCCCACTATCTCAATTTCAGCATTGTCAAAAGGGTAGAGCCAAAGATAAAAGGGGGTAGCCAAAAAGCATCCCTCTAACAACTTAGTCAGGAGGGTATTAACCCTAGCCGGAAAAAAAAGGGACCTTTCTCTGAACGATGTAAGAGAAGATAAATAAGAGGCCAAAGTCTCTTTATATGGAGCTAAGCAAGAATAATTGCTCAAGGACTGAAATTCTGTTACTGTAGCCAAATCTCCCTGCCTATCTAGATCCTCCAATCGTACCAATACTTCAGCCTTGGCAGCTTCGAAAGTTTTATTTAACAAATAAGAGACTGAGAATCCTATTCGATTTAGTGTATCCAACCCCTTCATCTGCCAGGGGCTCAGATAACTGTCTTGTCGGAAATATTCCAATAAACCTCCCAGGGAATAATTTACAGCCCTCAGCCATGTTAATGCTTGCTTTAATATTGCAGGGAATATTGGCCCGGTTCCAGCCTCAAGGCAGCAAGTATACAACTTATAGTTTTCAATAACGCTCTAAAAAAATTATTCTGTACGAGTTCAAGCCTACCTTCCATAGAAATGGCCCATACAGCCGCTCCAAACAATAGTTGAGTAACCACCTTGGCCATAAAAACTATTAATGACCCCCCTTTTTTCTAGAATAAAAAAACCATAAAATAGCTGCAGAGGGGCCCTTAGCTCTTAATAAGGCCTACTGTAGATGATAATTCCACCCCCCTTTAACAGAAAAAAACAATCCCAAATATTTATACCATCCGACCTGTTCAATTGGATGGTCCTTGATGTACCAGACAAATTTATGGGAGGTTTTGGAGAACACCCCTACTTTGGATTTATTATAATTTTTTTCACGATTATTTGAATCACAATAGTTAGCAAGAGCAGCCAGTTGTCCATTAAGGCCCAGATGTGTCTGTGACAGCAGCACCGCATCGTCTGCATAAAACATGCAGCCTATATGGTGAGAAGCCAATTTAGGTGGAAAAAATTTCAGGGCTACCATACTAGGGATAAGATCATTTATAAAAATAACAAACAACGAAGGGGCCAATGAACATCCCTCTTACACCAGATGAAGAGGTGATCTCCTTAGAGAGAGTGCCTGCCTCATTAACTCTAATATTAATTAGAGTGGTTGCATATAAAGCCCTAATCAAATGAAGTAAGTGAGGGTCAATATGAAGAGCAGCCAATTTCTCCCAAAGAATTTTTCGATCAATGAGGTCGAAGGCAGAGTGAAAATTGATGAATGCCACAAACAGTTTCCGGTTTAATTGGGTATATTTACTAATTAAATGGTCCAAGACCAAGCAATGATCAACAGTAGACCGGCCAGCTTGGAATCCAGCCTGTTCAGGCCATAGGATTTTCTGGTTTAACATCCAATTTTTCAGTTTTATTGTTTGATGCAATAGAATTTCACAAGTTTTTTTTTAAAAAATGATTTGGGAAGAACACTTTGCACAAAGCATCTTTTAACTGCAAAGTACTTTACAGCATGATACTGTGGTAGGTAAATATTACCACTCCTATTCTACTGATAGGAAAACCTAAGTACAGGGAACCTTTGGACTCTAAAAAAAATTGCACTCGCCAGGTCTTGGGGTACATATGACCCCTATGGGAAAAACCCATTATAGGTGGGGTCTATTTTATCCCCAAAATATAGTCCGTGTCCCACACCTTCAAACTAAGCCCTGAGAGCACACACACACACACACACACATAAACACATGAAAGAGTCTGTTTTATGGGGATTGTTTTCACTCCCCAAATTCGCCCCAAAGCAAATTCTCTCCTGCAAATTACTGACTCTGCCTTATAGTCAAGCTTTTCTAAGGACAGTGGAGTACACTCATCACCTTTATAGCCTGCTATTTGCATTTCTTTTTTTGTTGCCTTGGATGCTTCAGGGCTTGTTTGCATTTCTTTGTTTGCCTAGGATTCTTGTGTCCACAAAGTGACCCCAGAAGGGAAACTTAAACCTAGGCTGAAGAAATGAAATCTAACATTCCCTGACTTCTTGTCTCCACAAGCTGACCCCAGAAGGGAAAATTAAACCTAGGCTGAAGAAATGAAACCTAACATTACCTGAACAAACGAGAAATGACAGAAAAGGTTTGTGTAAAACCAAATAGGAAAACTCCATTGACACCTTGTGTGAGTTTGCACCCTGACACGTTTTTGGTCACTGGTGACAAACTATAAGAGATATCTGGCTGAAATTTGAGTATGTTATGGCCAGAGGTACCAGTGACAATGTGCTGCAAGTTCAAAGTTGTAGACCCAATACTTAGCATATTTTCATGGTTTCTTTCAACCACAATACAAAGGCACAAAATAATAGCAGTGAAGGGTTTAATTTTCATTGCTCCTGCCAGTCCGAAGTGGCCTTGAGTTCCATGTCCCCTTGCTATCTGAATGCTCCTTGAAAACTGTTTATTTTGGTTTATTTTAAGCTGGGGTCGATTTGACTCCTATTGAAATGCAGTAGCTTGGGGTCCATCTGACCCCAATAGGAAAACTATGGAAACCTGGGGTCCGTTTGAAAAATACCACTTTTTTATTCATTGGAGACAAATGGTAAGAGGTATTAGGCTGTAATTTTAGTATGTTATGTCCAGAGGTGCCGGTGACAATGTCCTAAAAGCGCAAACTTGAAGAGCTTCTAATTAACATATTTTAATGTTTTTTGTGCTCGGTGGGGTCAGTTTGACCCCAAGATCACAGGTAAAGGCTATAAGTGTCTCACCAATGGCTATACAGTGGCAGAGCTAGAAATAGAACTCAGAATTTCTAGTTAGCAGTTGGCTAAACTGTGGAGAATAACAGCCCGAATGGAGAGTATTATGGAATACCAGCACCAATCTGCTACAGACCCTTCCTCCCAAAGTATGTTATACAAGTAACACATACCTCACCCTACAGATATTTGTTTAATACCAATAATATAAAACACCATTATATGTAAGGAATGAATTTTAATTTTCATAAAATAGCAATGTAACTGGAAACTGAGTAACAAGAAATCCTCAGATACTTTCCAAAAACCACTCGTCAGCTATTTCTTTTTCATTTTCCAGAGCCTCCTCCTTTGGGTGACAGGCATGCGCTTCCATCAATAACGATCATCCTGTTCCTTTGCTATTTCTGCTGAAGTCCAATTCTTCTTGTCTCCATTATTCTATATGTTCAGCATTTTCTTCTAAAGCAATTAATGTCATTAATTCATGCTGACTAATAGCAGCAACTCTTTTAGGCCTTAGTATTTTAGAAGCTGGAATACTATGGTGTTTACAATGTTTTTTAAGGCTTGAAAATGATATATACTAAATATTGCAAACTTTACAGATTCTGTCAGTCAGGAGGCTTTGAACTGATGGTCAGTATAACTCATAAGGCTGTTTGTAAGTTTTTGTAAATCTAGGAAATATTATCTTGGAATTTCAAAGCCAGTAAGTCAAAGAGTAAGGAAAATGTAAAGAAGTCTCCCTGGCCTATATTTGGAACCTTATGTCCCTCTTGCATCCCTGAAACTTTAGAGACTCCTGTTCCTAGGGAATGCAGAATCAGGCTAGAGTGGCAGTCCATGCAGCCCTTTACTCCACATTCCTTGCTTTGTGTGGCTTTGGAGGGAGAGAGACCTGTACAGTATCAGGTGAGCAAAGGAAAGCATAGCGGATAACCAGATTATGAGGACAGCAGAGGGGAAAGGGTAGGAGAATAGGTAAAGCTGAAGACAAATAGGATGAAGTATAAGACGGGTAATTTCAGACATGATGGGCCATTCAGCCCACCACGCTAAACCACAGTCCGGGATCCATTTCGGATCCCGGACAGGAATCAGTTGAGCCATCCTTTAGATTTGCCAGCCTGATTCCTACAGGGGATCGGGGAGGGGGTGGGGCTGCGTGGTACGACGTGTAGTCACACAGCCCTACCCCCTGCACTCCCCTGGCCGCCCACCCTCCGGTAGATGGGCGGATGCAGCGGTCAATCCAGCCCCTGTGCCCGATCCTGTCCCATGGTTAGGACCATGATCCGGGCCGGTAGAAGGTAACAGATGTTACCTTCCGCCGATTCCGGATGATGGCCAATCCAACCACAGTTGGGGCCCGATCCCACCATGATTCTGGACCTCTGGACGGCTGGAGGTCCAGAATTGTGGTCAATTTGTTTCCCACCAGGGGTTCACTATGGTGAACATCTGGCAGGGAGCAAATAGATGTTACGGGACAAACGGTCACCACAGGGGATTCACTGTGGTTGACCATGGTCTCGTAATGTCTGAAATTACACTAAGACAGGAAATCAAGTAAAGGTATCCATGCCAACCTAAATATATGGGGGGTTCGCCAGACAGCATTCCATTTAATTTTAAATTCCTTTTTGGTTGGTGGAGGGGTGGGGTGAGGGACAGGATTATGGATTAATTATGGATTTGTGCTTACGGATCCATATTTAAATACAAGATTTTTACCAAAAAAACACAAAAACAAACATGCATGCACGCCCTTTCCCAAAATGGTAGCGGTGAAAAGGGCACCAGTCTGGAGTTAGGAATTTCTCCATATGCTTATCCCCCAGGACCCTCGAGTACTACTTACTGGCCTCAGAGAGCTCAATTCAGTTGACTAAAGCACTGCCGCTGCTGTGGCGGCTCCCACAAACTGCCACAACGTCCTTCCTGCTTTGTATCATGCATGTGCAAAATGTCCACCGGTAATGTTTTGTGCATACACAAATGGCTGCCACTCAACAAAAATGCCTGCGGCCAAAATGACATTGCCACCATTTTTGTTATGGGTGGTGGCCATTTTGCAGTTGCGCAATACAAAGCAGGGTGGACGCCACAACGAGGGAGCTTGCCAGAGCCGCACAACAGTGATGGTGTTTCAGCCAAGCTCTCCAACTCCAGTAAGGAAACTCCAGGGGCCTGGAGGATGGGGGTGGGGAAAATTATGGGATCCAAAACTTGCATCCATATCAGGGTGGTCCTAAATTACAGGTTGGTTCAATTTAACCTGTTAACAGAAATTACAGATTAATCTGAAGCAGAAATTCCCATCCCTACAAATACACACCTACTAAATGATTGTGCCAGAGAAGTAATCATATGATTGCACTGGGTGTTTTTGCACACACATTTTTCCTGAATGTTTGCTGTTACTTTCTGAACTTTCTGTGTCACTCACCCAGATCTTAAAAATCCGGCTCTTTGAACTTCTGCATAGAACTTCTCCAAGAACTTTTTTGTGTAAAAGGTTCTCCTGGTAAACTGCTTTGCTCCAGGTAGCTGTGGTCACTTGGTTTCCATGGCAACCTATCACGTCTATAGCTGCGGCTACTTTAGGCTTCCCCAGGGGAGTGTTTGTGGGAAAAATGAATCTGGAACTTACTTGTGGACTTGTAAAACCAGAAGACTGAAAAATCCGGAACTTTGAGGTGTGTGTAAAAATGCCCAATGTCACATTGTGATCAATATCCCCCGCCCCTCGTCACGACTTTACTAACCCCCCCCCCCATTTCTGTGACGTACTTTATGGACAGACCCTAGGCTAATCTAGCACAATCAGCTGCTAGAATATATTCTGGGCCACTGCCCCCCCCCCCCCCCCCCGCAATACATAAGAGAGGTATCTGTGATATTTAGTGCACTTTCAAAAATGTAAGATGCTCAAAATTTGGTACTATGGTATGTTTTGTTCAAATCGTCCATAATTTGTATGAATCCAATAATTTGCATGATTTATTTGAATACTCAGCTTGCCAAATTTGGCTTTCCTGTTTGCAGAATTTGGATTTTAAAAAAAAAATATTTGTAGGATACCGAGAACCCTATGCCTTCCATTCAGGTGTCAAATGTCCAATGAGCCTTGTTTGGAATAAGGCAGCTTAACAACCATTCCGATAGAAAAATAAGGAGAATAACACTGAGAAGTGATATATATCCCTTTCTTCCTGATGTAGATAATTCACAGAATGGTAAAATGTTTTTAAATTTGCAGTAACTTAAGGAAAAGCAAGGAGGCTTTATTTGCCATTATGCAGGGAAACCTTTTGCAGTTTTGCAATTCATCAGGTCATAGTTTTTGGTTGTGAAATCTTTCCTATGACCAGGGACCCGTGTCCACTGTGTTTTCCCCATTTCCACTCATGGGGAACACACAGTGAGCCCACGTCCCTGCCTATAGTTCAGCTTTCTTTAAGGAAACAAGTCCAACCTTCATTAACTAGAGGGAAAGTTACTGTGAGGCACGTTAGCAAGTGCGTGTACTCCAAGGCCTTATTAGGTCACCACCTTAACTGAAAGTTACAATTAATCTTTATGACCCATTTCTGAAAGAGACACGGCCAAGGTCCTATTCACTAATGCTAACATAGAAATTGAAGCATGAATTTGGTCAAATGCTAAGGCATCTGCCAGCCACCATTAACTTTCATATTGAAACTTTTACAAGACTTTTTCTGACAAGTGTTTTTGGGGAGGCAAGTAACTTCTAACTCACTTTAACCATCCCCACCCATGCACAGGGTTAAAGTGAGGGTCAAGGGGAGGTCCTTATCTCTCCAAACAAGTGGCGTTAAGGTGGGGAAGGAGGTTCCTATTCTGGGGAGGGTAATCTTCTGTATTTCTCCCATGCCCGAATCCTCTCTAATCCCAACAAATGGTTATCTGTAGGGCGCTCTCACTGTCCACTGTGCTTTCCAGTACTTTAGTTCACCCTCACAACACCTCTGTGAGGTAGTATTATTCCCATTATACAGATGGGACACTTCGGCTGAGAGATAGTGACTTACCCAAGGCCAACCAGGTCAAACACCTTATCCACTTTGTTTGTTTCCCCCTCATAATGGGTGCTTTTAGATGAACAGCAACACACTTTACCCCCGGGTTGACTGGTCCATTCAGAGGTGCCCATGAGCCGTGCTCACTACAGGCCCACCAAATTGGTGGCTAAGTCACGAGTCAGAGAGTGTACTGGCTCCGAGCCGGATGAGTGCTGCAGTTTTTGGGACCCAATTTGAGACCTTGGAGACCATGTTTTCCAGGAAATGTGCAGTTCACTCAGAACCCAAATATACAGTCCTAGGATTTGGGTTTCAAATATGGAACCCTGAAAAAGGTCTGTTTTGCATTTACTTGTGTTTTGTCTAGACTTGAATGCACAGTCCTACCAATAAGTTTTCAATCAGGGAGAATGGGGAGCTATTTTACTCCTTCCCCTGCTTGCAGCAGCAGAGGTGGAGGAAGGTAGTAGAGGTGTGCACCAGGGACCCATGCCATTATTCGTTTTAATTTTTTGTTTTTGTTATTAAAATCTGTTGTTATTCGTTTTTGTTAATAGCGAAATTTTGTTTTTTGTTAACGTTGTCGTTATTGGTATTGGTATTGCATGAAACCGAAAATTTTGGTTTTGGTTTCATTTCTGTCAGCGTGTGTGCTTGGGGGACTCTGTGTGTGTGTGTGTGTGTGTGTGTGTGTGTGTGTGTGAGTGAGAGAGAAGTGCCAGCAGACTGCATCTCATTATAGCCCCCCCCCACACACACACAGAGCCCCTACACACACACACACACACACACACGAAAACAGAAACTGAAAACAAAATTTTTGGTTGCATGTGATACCGATACTGTCTATCTTACTCTTTGTAAAGTGCCAGGTACATCGCTGGTGCTGTATAAATGCTTATAATAATAATATTAATAATAACAACAGTGATACCAATAATGTCATCAATAGCAAAAAACAAAATCCCATTATTGTTTTCATTATTGTTTTTGTTTTCATTATTGTAATAACAAAAACGAAAAACAAATTTTTTGTTTTTGTTATCGAAATGATGAAAACGAAGTGCACACCCCTAGAAGGTAGTTCTTCTGAAGAGTTGCTACTTTTTTCTTGTGAGTGCAAGCTCATCTATATGTAGACGCTCTAATTTGCATGCACACATACCACCATGCTTCTACAAATAAGGTATGTGTATGCAAGTTAAAATGGCTGCAGGCACATTTGGAATCTTTACCCTGTATACAAATTTGCTTTGCTAAACAAAATCACTGAATGAAAATAACATTAACATGTCTCATTAAGTTCATTTCCCCAAGGAATTTTAATAGAGTCTGATCTTAACTTAATTTCCCTCAGCGTTGTCCTCCTCCACCATTTGCCAACCCACCTGCAACTTCTTTCACTCTTGTTACACATGCTCTAGGGTATATTTGAATCCTGAAGGCAAATCCTCCATTTCTATTATAATAATAATCACAGCAGGTTTAGTTCTAAGGTATCTTTTTAATCCTAAATTCCCTCTCTCTCAACAGCACTTATGACTAGCATTAATTTTTAAACTGCTAAAACAACTCCTGTCAGGAACATCTCCTATCTAAAGTATACTGACATGTACAAAGTAGGATACAGAAGCAGACACGGATGTTCTTATAACTTTACACAGTATTTGTGGTATTTCTGCAATAAACCTGTATGCTTGCTTCCATTTCCCTGCAAAAAGAAGCAGCAATGCTACTCAAGGAACAGCAGTGATATGAACATTGCTGACTCCACAGCATGCTACCTCTTTCTGCACTGAAGTTCTTCTGTGATTGCACCACAGAATGAGTTTATGTAGCATAGCACAGCAAGGCTGTGGCAGGCTTGTGCTCAAATGTCAATTATGCCCCACTCATGGAAAGGGGGTGGGGGCTTCCTAAGCAGTAGACCTCCCAGAGCTCCTGGCCTGCCTCCCCAACCCCCTACAAATGTTGGGGTGCCGCCCTCCAGAGTGGCAGTAACCTCACCAGGAAGGAAATTTTAAGAGTTGGCAAGGTCAGCACTCCACCTCTGCCCACCCTGGAAAACTTCCTTTTTGTCTTTTGCAAGCAGCCTGAGAAATGCTAGAAAATTTTCAGAGTGAAGGGTGAGGGTAGAGTGTTGGCTCTGCTCCCTCTTCCATCCACTCTTACAAAGCTCCCCCAGGCCCAGGGTCCAGGCTCTACTGAGCCCTCACTCCATGGTAGCTATGCCACTGATATATAGATGGAAAATGAATGCAAACCCTCTTCCACCAGCCATGCCAAGTTAGCCACTAGGAGGTTGGAAATGAGGAGAAAGTCTTGTAATGAACCTCTGCAGCAAATATTATATGTAACGAGTTTGATTGCTTTGAATCAGATCCAGTGAAGCAGATAAAAAATTACCTTCATTGCTTTGTTCTTGCTTCATTTACAAAAGCTGAAATACCAAAGTGACTGAAAAACCCCAAAAGAAAGATCCTCCTGCAATTCCTCACAATCCACTTGGGTTTTAACTACCTTGAATAACTTTGTGTCATCTGCAAATTTGATCACCTCACACATGATCACCCATGTGGGTAAGGCTGTGTGTCCATGGAATTTTTCCAAGGATGTGTTGCAGAGGAACCAGCTGTTCACCCTACCCTGGGGTGGGGGGGAATATCTGGTGGGTGCCAGGCACACGAGCCACTGCATGTCATGGCTGCCATGGGAGTGTTAAGGTTACCCAAGGCATGGTAGCCTCCCCTCCCTGTCCCGTGTGGCTACTGGCTGCACCCTATATGTACACAATGCTGGGTCCTAAATTAGGGGTTACCACTCAGGGAAAGGATCTTTAGAGTCATTGGCTACAATCCCAAACCTATCCATATGGGATCTATGCAGGATCTGTGTGGATTCCGCGCAGCACAGTGTCTCCCCTATGGACTTGTACATGGTTTGGGTGCACATGTGTGTGTGCGGGTTGCGCATTTTCTGCAGGCCAGGGGATCGGCCTTTTCACAACCTTGCTCCCCCCTATCTCTCTGTGCTAATTTCCCTCTGTACTCCAGTTCGTGAACTCCGCTCCTCCTCTGTCCCCTCTCTCACCCTCCCACGCCTCCCCTGCTCCCCATACCACCTTTGTCCCTTCTCCCCAGCTGCCCCCCATGCCTGGAACTCCCTCCCTGCCCACATCTGCCTCGCCCCCTCCCTTCGTACCTTAAAATCCCTCCTCAAGACTCACCTCTTCTGCTCTGCCCTCCACGACTTCTTTCTCCCCTCACCTAACTCCTGCTGATACCCTCCATCCAGTACAATCCGTTACCTGAGGTCTGTGTACTCATATCCTCACCACATGGACCAGCCAGTCATCATTCTCGATGTAACCAAGCCACATATGTGCATCTGGGACCTCGCATATTCGTGAATGTTACACTCCTTGTCTCTCCCTCTATTCTCCTTCCTTCATCTCCCCACTCCATCCCGTCTCTCAGATTGTAAGCCCTAGGGCAGGGACCGTGTCTACTCAATTACTTTGTAAAGCGCCAGGGACATTGTTGGCACTATGTAAATGCTTGATAATAATAATAATAATTGTGGACAATCCATTGAAATCCTCAGCTCAGGCCCCTTTTAGACGAGCCTCTTCTCTTTGCGGATTTCTCAATCCACTCTCAGTTATCTCGGGGGAAGCAGTTTAGGCATGCCTCCCCGCACTGAAAGTCTCCCAGCTGCCATTGAAAACCGCAATGACGGGCAGCTTGCACATTCATTTTACATCCAGATTTCTCAAACCTCAGCTTGACAAATCCTGATGTAAAGCGAATGCACGAGTCACCTGGCACCACTGTTTTCAATGGCGGCCAGGCGACTTCTGATGTAGGGAGGCGCATCTAAACTCCCCCTCTCCCCTGCAAAATTGGTGAGAGCGGATTGAGAAATCTGTGAAGAAGCTCATTTAAAAACATACTCAGTGTGTGGCAGCAGTCAAAAGCAGCAAACAGAACGTTAGGAATTATTTGGAAAGGGATAAAGAATAAAAAACAGAAAATATAATGCCTCTACCAAGGGATTCTCTATCCAAAACCTACCAAGACATTTAACACAAGGCTAATAATTTTTAGTATCATTCCACTACCCCAGACTATACCATAAATGAGAAATATGTTTTGTTGCTTGTTTTAAATTGTTTATGAGAGACAGCTTACAGGTAGTTGAATATGGCAAATTTCCTAAACATGATGATATTAGAGATAAGTATAAAGAAACAAGCTTCCAGTGTAAGTCTGATTTACTATTTACTATTTGTAGAACTCTTTGGAATGATCACTTGTAATTAAACTCAAGTGCAAAAAGGTTAGTATGAAAATCTATTGAATAATTTCGGGGCATTTTAGGCTTAATGAGAAAATTACAGTGGAGAAGAGGTTACTGTCTGGTAGTTCATGGTCAGGAAAAAGACACATTTATTTGCTTTTTGAAAAGTTTTGACCTCAGCTCCTTGTGACCATTAGCTCTGACCACTGTTGCCCTCGTTAATACTACAAAAGTTGCTATGAAAGGAGAGGGAAAATAGGTGCAGCAGAGGTAGTGCAATATAAGCAATTAATTTTCTAGAGCCGCACTGCATGGTGCTCCTTACAACCCCATCTCCTTAAATAAGATATATACTGTTAAGGTCAGAAAAACAACTCCAAAGGGTGTGGATCTTCACTTTGGAACCCACAGGAATACAATTTGAACAGCATCTTTCATTTCCCCCTCTTGCTTGTCTTATATTTGCCACATCTGACTCCTTGCTGTGATTTAAAAATAAATGATATTCTATACATGCATTTTTAAAATGTCAGTTTGTTTCTATATATGCATTTTCAAATGTCAGTTTGGTTATTAAAAGATACGTCTCAAGTCTTGTACATGTACTTCCGGCATGAGTTTAAATAATTTACAGGCCTTTTCTCTAATTGCACAGTAGTCTGATGAACTCTTAACATCTGTGGGAAAGGTTGGCCTTTGCCATTATTATAGATTTTACTGCAGTAGAAGACACTGAGAAGTCAATACATGCCAACAATTATTACAATTACTAAGCCTAACTTGTAATCCAAATATAAGATGAAAGTTTTGGTAATCTTAGGCCTTGTTTGGATGTGGTGATTTCATGAGTAATGGTAAGTAACTGCATACTAACTACCACGCAGAATCATACCAGTGAGCAGGAACCTTCAGATGTGATGTTGTGACCCCGAATTCTTGGAGAGCACTCTCTCCTCAGGAAGTGTTGAACTGCAAGTATTTGTGGGATTTCTGGAAGATTGGGAGTTGGAGGATTTACCACAAATGAATGCACAGCCATGGCAAAACTGTGTTGCAAATCTGTCCCATACAGCCTGTACCACACTTGCCACGTGACCCATATAGCCTGCACCACACATTACCTTATGGCCAACGCTGTAGCTGAAGGGGAGACAAGAGAATGTGATACTGGTGGTGGTGAACAACTCTGCATCCTCCAGATTTTCCCAAAGAATAAAATGAATGACACCCAAAAGGGTGTCCAAACTCCAAGGGCTGAAAACATATCTAAGATTAAAAGCATTAACCTTCCTACGTACACGCTGAGTAGATCTGAAATGAAAAACTGAGTGCTGCTTCCATTGGAAGGACATTTGCTGAGATTTGTGCAACACAGAAACTTACTGCTTTCCTTGCCTGCGGTTTTCACCATTTACTGTTATTTTTCAGAACTTGAATGGGGCTACCACAGGCCAGTTCCAAGCCCAGTGTGTGCCCCATGTGCACCCCCAGGGGCTGTGGAGACAAAAACGTGCTGACTAATCACTGGGGAAAGGTCTGGAAATTGCCATAAAATTGCTTTAAAACTGCCATAAAACCCACAGAAAGTGATGAAAAGTTCTGGAAAGTGACAAAAAGAGTCCCCAAAACTGACAAAAATAACAGGAAAAAATGGCAGAAGCATGGAATCACCAGAAACAGGCAAAGGACCAATGGACNTTCTCCTTCCTTCATCTCCCCACTCCATCCCGTCTCTCAGATTGTAAGCCCTAGGGCAGGGACCGTGTCTACTCAATTACTTTGTAAAGCGCCAGGGACATTGTTGGCACTATGTAAATACTTGATAATAATAATAATAATTGTGGACAATCCATTGAAATCCTCAGCTCAGGCCCCTTTTAGACGAGCCTCTTCTCTTTGCGGATTTCTCAATCCACTCTCAGTTATCTCGGGGGAAGCAGTTTAGGCATGCCTCCCCGCACTGAAAGTCTCCCAGCTGCCATTGAAAACCGCAATGACGGGCAGCTTGCACATTCATTTTACATCCAGATTTCTCAAACCTCAGCTTGACAAATCCTGATGTAAAGCGAATGCACGAGTCACCTGGCACCACTGTTTTCAATGGCGGCCAGGCGACTTCTGATGTAGGGAGGCGCATCTAAACTCCCCCTCTCCCCTGCAAAATTGGTGAGAGCGGATTGAGAAATCTGTGAAGAAGCTCATTTAAAAACATACTCAGTGTGTGGCAGCAGTCAAAAGCAGCAAACAGAACGTTAGGAATTATTTGGAAAGGGATAAAGAATAAAAAACAGAAAATATAATGCCTCTACCAAGGGATTCTCTATCCAAAACCTACCAAGACATTTAACACAAGGCTAATAATTTTTAGTATCATTCCACTACCCCAGACTATACCATAAATGAGAAATATGTTTTGTTGCTTGTTTTAAATTGTTTATGAGAGACAGCTTACAGGTAGTTGAATATGGCAAATTTCCTAAACATGATGATATTAGAGATAAGTATAAAGAAACAAGCTTCCAGTGTAAGTCTGATTTACTATTTACTATTTGTAGAACTCTTTGGAATGATCACTTGTAATTAAACTCAAGTGCAAAAAGGTTAGTATGAAAATCTATTGAATAATTTCGGGGCATTTTAGGCTTAATGAGAAAATTACAGTGGAGAAGAGGTTACTGTCTGGTAGTTCATGGTCAGGAAAAAGACACATTTATTTGCTTTTTGAAAAGTTTTGACCTCAGCTCCTTGTGACCATTAGCTCTGACCACTGTTGCCCTCGTTAATACTACAAAAGTTGCTATTAAAGGAGAGGGAAAATAGGTGCAGCAGAGGTAGTGCAATATAAGCAATTAATTTTCTAGAGCCGCACTGCATGGTGCTCCTTACAACCCCATCTCCTTAAATAAGATATATACTGTTAAGGTCAGAAAAACAACTCCAAAGGGTGTGGATCTTCACTTTGGAACCCACAGGAATACAATTTGAACAGCATCTTTCATTTCCCCCTCTTGCTTGTCTTATATTTGCCACATCTGACTCCTTGCTGTGATTTAAAAATAAATGATATTCTATACATGCATTTTAAAAATGTCAGTTTGTTTCAATATATGCATTTTCAAATGTCAGTTTGGTTATTAAAAGATACGTCTCAAGTCTTGTAAATGTACTTCCGGCATGAGTTTAAATAATTTACAGGCCTTTTCTCTAATTGCACAGTAGTCTGATGAACTATTAACATCTGTGGGAAAGGTTGGCCTTTGCCATTATTATAGATTTTACTGCAGTAGAAGACACTGAGAAGTCAATACATGCCAACAATTATTACAATTACTAAGCCTAACTTGTAATCCAAATATAAGATGAAAGTTTTGGTAATCTTAGGCCTTGTTTGGATGTGGTGATTTCATGAGTAATGGTAAGTAACTGCATACTAACTACCACGCAGAATCATACCAGTGAGCAGGAACCTTCAGATGTGATGTTGTGACCCCGAATTCTTGGAGAGCACTCTCTCCTCAGGAAGTGTTGAACTGCAAGTATTTGTGGGATTTCTGGAAGATTGGGAGTTGGAGGATTTACCACAAATGAATGCACAGCCATGGCAAAACTGTGTTGCAAATCTGTCCCATACAGCCTGTACCACACTTGCCACGTGACCCATATAGCCTGCACCACACATTACCTTATGGCCAACGCTGTAACTGAAGGGGAGACAAGAGAATGTGATACTGGTGGTGGTGAACAACTCTGCATTCTCCAGATTTTCCCAAAGAATAAAATGAATGATACCCAAAAGGGTGTCCAAACTCCAAGGGCTGAAAACATATCTAAAATTAAAAGCATTAACCTGCCTACGTACACGCTGAGTAGATCTGAAATGAAAAACTGAGTGCTGCTTCCATTGGAAGGACATTTGCTGAGATTTGTGCAACACAGAAACTTACTGCTTTCCTTGCCTGCGGTTTTCACCATTTACTGTTATTTTTCAGAACTTGAATGGGGCTACCACAGGCCAGTTCCAAGCCCAGTGTGTGCCCCATGTGCACCCCCAGGGGCTGTGGAGACAAAAACGTGCTGACTAATCACTGGGGAAAGGTCTGGAAATTGCCATAAAATTGCTTTAAAACTGCCATAAAACCCACAGAAAGTGATGAAAAGTTCTGGAAAGTGACAAAAAGAGTCCCCAAAACTGACAAAAATAACAGGAAAAAATGGCAGAAGCATGGAATCACCAGAAACAGGCAAAGGACCAATGGACACAAGCAAACACTCCTGAAAGGTTGATATTTACTTTCGGAACGGGAACACTTGCTCTCGTCTCAACCCTTGCGCTGAAATATTAATGTTGAGCCCAAAATGTCAGTGTTTTTTT
>QEPC01004437.1:1261134-1272565 GCA_003113815.1 Sphenodon punctatus | reverse complement strand
ATATATGCATTTTCAAATGTCAGTTTGGTTATTAAAAGATACGTCTCAAGTCTTGTACATGTACTTCCGGCATGAGTTTAAATAATTTACAGGCCTTTTCTCTAATTGCACAGTAGTCTGATGAACTCTTAACATCTGTGGGAAAGGTTGGCCTTTGCCATTATTATAGATTTTACTGCAGTAGAAGACACTGAGAAGTCAATACATGCCAACAATTATTACAATTACTAAGCCTAACTTGTAATCCAAATATAAGATGAAAGTTTTGGTAATCTTAGGCCTTGTTTGGATGTGGTGATTTCATGAGTAATGGTAAGTAACTGCATACTAACTACCACGCAGAATCATACCAGTGAGCAGGAACCTTCAGATGTGATGTTGTGACCCCGAATTCTTGGAGAGCACTCTCTCCTCAGGAAGTGTTGAACTGCAAGTATTTGTGGGATTTCTGGAAGATTGGGAGTTGGAGGATTTACCACAAATGAATGCACAGCCATGGCAAAACTGTGTTGCAAATCTGTCCCATACAGCCTGTACCACACTTGCCACGTGACCCATATAGCCTGCACCACACATTACCTTATGGCCAACGCTGTAACTGAAGGGGAGACAAGAGAATGTGATACTGGTGGTGGTGAACAACTCTGCATTCTCCAGATTTTCCCAAAGAATAAAATGAATGACACCCAAAAGGGTGTCCAAACTCCAAGGGCTGAAAACATATCTAAAATTAAAAGCATTAACCTACCTACGTACACGCTGAGTAGATCTGAAATGAAAAACTGAGTGCTGCTTCCATTGGAAGGACATTTGCTGAGATTTGTGCAACACAGAAACTTACTGCTTTCCTTGCCTGCGGTTTTCACCATTTACTGTTATTTTTCAGAACTTGAATGGGGCTACCACAGGCCAGTTCCAAGCCCAGTGTGTGCCCCATGTGCACCCCCAGGGGCTGTGGAGACAAAAACGTGCTGACTAATCACTGGGGAAAGGTCTGGAAATTGCCATAAAATTGCTTTAAAACTGCCATAAAACCCACAGAAAGTGATGAAAAGTTCTGGAAAGTGACAAAAAGAGTCCCCAAAACTGACAAAAATAACAGGAAAAAATGGCAGAAGCATGGAATCACCAGAAACAGGCAAAGGACCAATGGACACAAGCAAACACTCCTGAAAGGTTGATATTTACTTTCGGAACGGGAACACTTGCTCTAGTCTCAACCCTTGCGCTGAAATATTAATGTTGAGCCCAAAATGTCAGTGTTTTTTTATAAAACTTTGAAAGAAGTTTAACTTCCATTATAAAGACAAGTAAACAATTGTACTCGTATTTTTCACCACTTTCCCCCCAAAATAACTCTAGCAGTGGTCCCACTCATGGCCCCCTAAAGGACCACATGGTAATAGCTCCTCACTATTGATTCATTTTACAATTTTATACCCCACAGCTCGGGGCGGCTTATATTTAAAACAAAAATATAAAACACATAAAATATCAATATAAAACCACATGGTGAAGCCATAAAAATAAACATAAAACAACCCCCCCACCCTAACCCTCAAACCCACCCACCCCCAATCCCATCCCTCCCTCCATCATCCATCCCCTCCACCAAATGCCTGGCAGAACAGCCAGGTTTTACAAACCCGATGAAAAGTCAGCAGGTCTGGGGCCAGGTGAGCTTCCTCTGCGAGGGAGTTCCACAGCCGAGGTGGGGCACTGAGAATGCCCTCTCCATAGTTGCCCCCCGATTTACTCGGGGGACCTCCAAGAAAGTGCCCCCAGCCGACTGCAAGGGCCGATAGAGGACCCGGGGAGTGAGGTGGTCCTGAAGATAGGTTGGGCCGAGGCAGTGTAGGACTTTAGAGGTGAGAACCAACACCTTGAATTGGGCCTGGAAGAAAATAAGCAGCCAGTGCAGAGAACAAAGCACTGGTGTAATGTGCTCCCGGTGACCTGACCCCATAAGGGGCCGGCTGCATTCTGCACCAGATGCAGACTCCAGACTGTCACCAGGGGTAGCTTCACATAGTGCACATTGCAGTAGTCCAGTCTTGAGGTAACAAAAGCATGAATGATGGTGGCCAGGTCGGAATCTGAGACTTTAGGCCGAAGCTGTCGAACCAGATGTAACTGTTGAAAGCCCCCTTCGCCATCGTCTCCACTTGGATATCCAAGTGGATCTGGGAATCCAGGAGCACCCTGAGACTCCGCACCTGGGAGACCAACAGGGAACAAACCCTGTCAACGATGAGGGAAGTCACACCCTCCGCTCTCCCCACCAGCATTACCTCCATCTTGTCAGGATTCAGCCTCAATCGGCTCTGCCTCATCCAGTCCCCCATAACTTCCAAAAATTGGGAAAGCACAGAGACTGCCTGGGTCCGATGAAAATGAGAGGTACAGGTGAGTGTCATCAGCATATTGATGACAACTCAGTCTGAACCACCTCACGACCTTGTCCAATGGCTGCATGTAGATGATGAACAACAGCGGGAACAGAATAGAACCTTGTGGGACACCACACAAGAGGACACGGGGGGGAAGATGACTTATTACCCAGCACCACTTGTTGGGTCCTACCGGCTAGGTAGGAACGGAACCATTGTAGAACTATCCCACCCAATCCTGCCCGGTCCCGCAAACTAGTCACATGTCACATAGGAATGCTCACTTGTTTTTACATAATGACGACTCTGAAGATACCATGTGGTATCCCTATTCCACATACTATGTCTGCACAAGGCCATATGTGGTGTTACATACAATTCTTGGGAAACACTGATTTTAAAAGTTGACTAGTCAACTGTGTCTACAGTAGTATTGTGTCTTTGGCTACAATTTGGACTTCAGCGGGCTTACTCAGGAGTAAGCATAGTTCGGATTATAGCCTATGTTCCTATTTGAGGTTTCAGGTAATATTAAGGATATTTTCTAAACTGTAAATAGCAACTGGTATTTCAACCATAAATTGACTGAATTATATGACATTTAAAGAAAGAGGACACTGAATTTGCTTTTGTTCAGTGATTGATAACTTCAACAATTGTCCATGAAGCAATATCTTGTGCAGTTTAAGTGTTGCAATTCCTTATCAGTCACATTCAATTTGAGTGTAGTCATCTGGCAGGCTGAATTCATCAATTAACTGACAGTTCATTTAGTGTAAGGTTGTGGATTTAACCAGGTTTTTTCCAGTATCATCTCATGATGTGGCCATATTATGTCCAATAAAACATATCAAAGTCATCAAGTCAAGATCCCTAGACATAAATTTAGGTAATATGAAAGGCATGTTTTTGTGGCAAGCAGAGAAAAGGGAGTATCATAGGGACTAGATTGCCCAGTGGTTTATGAATGGATACCCAACATCCCTTTTGTCTCTTTCAATTCCACCAGAGGTGAATGCAAAACAAAAGTTGTTAACTGGTAGTTGAACAGGGGATCTAAGATCTACAAAGTTGACCTTGTATCTCTTGTAGCAATGTAAGGCCTATTCGCAGCAGACAGAATTCTCACTGGTCATCCTCCACTATGACTAGTTTAAACACGGGGGGCTGGGGGGGGGGAGTGGAGGAAAGAAAATGACAACTGTTTGACAAAATTAGACAGACATTTTAACAAACAGAAATTTCTATAATATACTTTATACACTTAATTACGGTAAAAGAAGAAATAACGTTGGCTTGTACAATAGCAGGCAATTACAATTGTATAATTATGTCAGAGAATGTTTAAATACTTGTAAGCAGGAGGGAGTGCGATAGATAGAAGAAACCCCAAATAAATAAATAGTAACAATAACAAAAACAATTAACCATTAAGAATTAACCATTAATCATTAAACCAATAACAAAAATAATTTGATTTTGCTATGCATCTCCCTTTTTACACATTTTTCCAGAACCTTTTTTAATGAAGTTTGCTAGCACATATACTCAAAGGGGAACATAAAGCCAGAATGCAACTTCAAATGCTCACTGAAAGCAATTTTTAATTAAAGGCACTGATGAAATGTTGAGAACTCGGAATCTTAAGTTTGTTTAAATATTGATCATGTTTTCAACTACTTAGGTACACCATCCAGAGAGGAATAAGAAATGTAATGAAAATAAAAGGAGGCAAAATTAATCAAAGATCAGGAGTATAAGAAATCACTTGCTGACTCCAGATAAGACAACTGGCTCAACAATCGTGTCACTGACACCTTTTCTATGCTTTCAACTCTTTTCCTTCAAAAATCCCCAGATCTAGGCTATGCTAGCTGGACTGCATCACTAGGCAGATCTCAAAGACAATGTTCAGTAAACAGAAAGAAATTGCTGTGGACTCTCAGGCAGTTTGCTTATGAGCAGAATATTTTTTAAAAACTCATAAAGTCATACGCTACTATGGCAGGCTTATGTTATGACCAGTCTATTCTAAAAGCCCAGATTTTCATTGAATTTCCTACAAAATTCTAGAAGTCTTTTTTATCTTTCCACTTTTATTTATATTGAAAGGCAGCTGTACATTTTGCTGACAATTCCTTCCACTTATCCATTGATATATGCTGCTGTTAAGAACTATTATAAGCTGTCTCACTAGATTCTTAAAAATTTAGCAGAAAGCATACTATTATTTTTATTAATCTGGTTTCTTGCATCAGATAATTAATTAGAAGCACAGAACAAAAAAATTAAGGGTCATAAACAAAATTCACTAAGCTGAAAGCTGCTGTATTCCCTTCTTCCATTTAGTTAGCATTTGCTTTTGTAAACAATGTGGCCTAGTATGACCATTGGTTGGTTACAGGTCTGGTCTATAAATACAAGTTGTATGCTCTTTCACCAGTTCTATGCTCTTGTAATAAACAAGTCTTAATTCCTGGGGATGGGTGAACATGGTTTGGATGTTCGGAGTTCAGTCCGAACTCGGTCTGTTCAGAAGACCGAACTGAACTTCTAAACCGAACGCTCGAACTTCCAAACAGTTCAGAAAAGTTTGGATGAGTTTGGATGAGTTTGGGGGAGGGAAAAATGTGGCTGGAAGGGGGAGGCAGATGAGGAGCTGACTTCCTGGCACCAGGAGTGGTTTCAGGGCCAGAAATAACAATACCGAAAAATTTTCAGTTTTGGTACCGATAGCATTTTTTTGAATGTTATGCCGAGTTCGGAAGAACCGAACTCTGCCGAACCGAACAGCCGAACCTGAACTTGGGTTTTGACCCGAAAGACCGAACATCCGAACGGCACTCTGTTAGCCCACTCCTATTAATTCCCCAAGATCACACACCAATGTACTTCTCGTTAAGGTGAACCACTTCCTGAGTCTCTGCCATGACCCTCCAGTCTGACCCACCTGGCCAGACAGCTCTATGAATGGGCAAGGCAAGCCCTACGCTGGGTTTCTTGTTTCTGGCCTTTAAGTAAGCTGCTAGGCACTCACCTTAACATAAAAAACATTAGTGGATGATCTCAGCCTTTGGGCTTTCTGGTGGTTCACCTCAGCACAATGTTAAGTTCCTGTGAGTCATGTTGGTGCTCTGCACCTCCCTGGTGTTCCTTCCAACAAACTCTTCCGCTCAGATGCATATACCTTTTCTTCCCAGCTACAGCATCCTCCTCCCCTACTCCCACTAGGCATAATTAACCATTGCAGTTGACTAATCAGCCACAGATGTTGCTCCTAGCACACTGCTACAAAAGACTATGCCCTGCAACACCTTAGCCTGACCCAGACTCTGATTCCAACACTGTCAGTACTTAAGAATATTCTGTTTAAGGTTACTACTCCTCAGGGTGTGGCCCAGAGTACCTGGATAACCCAGGATTATTTGACTTTTTTTTCCCAGAGAGTGCAAGAACCATATTGCACAGAAAATGGTAAATATTTCACACAACACTTAGAAAGTGGTTTTGTTCCACTAGTCATTTAAGAAGAGCATTGTGTGAATGAGCCCAAAATAGGGTGGCTATTGGTCCTGTTTTACACAGGACAGTCCTGCTTTTTTATGGATTTGTCCACTGTCCTTTATTTATGCATTTTTACCTATATTTTCCACACACTGCCAGAGCTCCACAGGTGCGACAGCCAAGAACGCCGTCCTCATAGCTGAGACCTGGTGAAAAACCGAAGTCTTCAGAAGGGTACCCCCAGATGACCGCAGAGGGTGCAACAGGACATGGGGAGCCAGGTGATCCCTCAGATAGATGGGGTCCAGGTCGTTTAGGGATTTAAAGGTCATGACTAGCACCTTGACATGATTACAGAAGACTGTTGGTAAACAGTGCAGCGTATGGAGTACCGGTGTTATGTGCTCACAATGACCTGTCCCTGTAATGAGGCGAGCCACCACATTCTTCACCAGCTGCAGCATTCAGACCATAACCAACGGCAGCCCCACGTAGAGCACATTACAATATTCTAGCCTCAAGTGATGAAAGCATGGACGACAGTGGTCAGACCTGAATCCAAAAGAAAAGTCCACAGCCTCCTCACCAGATGGAGTTGGTGAAAAGCACTCCTGGCCACCGCCGTGATCTGGCCATCCAGGCATAATAAGGGATCCAGATGCACACTGAGGCTGCAAACCTTATCAACCAGAGGGGACCGGAATAAGAGGAATCTCAATCCCCTCCAGGACACCGGAGCAGCCAACCATCATCATCTCAGTCTTATCAGGATTCAGCTTCAGTCAACTCACCCTCATCCAGTCCCCCACCACAGTCAGGCAGCGGGTAAGCACTGAGACTGCAGGACCTGGGTCAGGTGAAAAAGAGAGGTAGAGCTGGGTAGACCCCAAACCTCTGAATGACTTCACCCAGCAGCTGCATATACATGTTGAACAAGAGGGGGACAGAATAGAACCCTGCGAATCCCACAACAGAGATCCCAAGGAGATGATGAGAGATCACCCAGCACCACCCACTGAAATCTCCTGGTCAAGAAAGAATGGAACCACTCAAGAGCAGTCCTGCCCATTCCAGCCAGGTCCCACAGGTGAGTCAACAACCTCATGGTCAACAGTATCAAAAGCTGCTGAAAGATCTAATAAAATCAAGAGGGTAGAATTTCCCCAGTCCAACTCCAGGTGAAGGTCATCAACCAAGGCCACAAGTGCAGTCTCCATGCCATGTCCAGGACTGAAACCAGAATGCAAATGGTCCAGGAATCCAATAGCATCTAGATGTGCCTGGAGCTGAAAAGCCACCTCCCATTCAAAAAACCTCACTAAAAAGGGAAGGGCCTGAAAGCTGGGCAGAGAAGCTGTATTGGACATTCTCCCCAAGGCACATTCTTAATAAAGTAATCCTGTTACAGTTCAGTCCTTTCTGCGGATCACCGTTCTTACAAGCAAGGTGCTAGAACAATACAGGTACCATTGAATCTGCTTCCCCACCCCTTTCCCAGTGTTTGTTGTTCAGCCCTGGCTGGGGGAAGGAACCCTGAGTCAGCTGCACTATTTCCTCCCCCCGTGTCCTGTATTCTCTCTCACCATGTTCTGGGAATGCATCAGTGACTACCCTAGCCCAAAGTTACCTTTGTTTGCTTAAGTTTTTTCTTGGACTCAGAACTATGTAAGAAAGAGCTAGCTGTGAGGTTAAATGTCTTTATAACTGGATCCTATGCCCATTCAATTCACACAGACCCCCATGTGCATTTTAACTCAGTTTAAGTTCTTTTATACAAGCTCTATGGCAGGAGTGTGGAATCTCAGACCGTCCTCATTTCAGGTGCACCCTTAACCATACCCACCTTCTAGGAGGCTGTGGCAGGATGTGCTCTCCTTGCTTGGAGCAGTCTTTGTTTAGCTTCTTGGGGAAATTAGCCTTCCTGACCACACTCCAGATTTGCTCAGACTTCTTGAGCCAAGGCTCTTTCAAGTCTTATCAGTTTTACTAAATATGGGGGTTTAAATTTATAAGGAGCCTCCCATAACTCCCCTTTTAGTCCACCTCATTATCCTCCTTTTAGGGGCTTCTCCTGGCAAGGCCAGGTCTCCTGCTTGAAATGAAAGCACAATCTTTCAAAATGAGTCATTCCGATGCCTGTAAGCCAGTTTTATCCTACTGGATCCTTTCAGCCTGTCCTCCTGCTGCTATGACCTCTGTGTGTTCTGTTGGATTGTGCAACAGTCACAAATAACAGTCCATTGTAAGCTCTGCAAGCTTAATATGGGGCTTATTCAGTAGGGGGAGGGTCAGTATGGAAGCATGTCTTCTGAGTTCTTAGGAAAGTTCTGTTTTGAAGAAACTTCTGCTGGATGTTGTTCAACAGAAAGCTAACTCTACAATAGGTTATGGGCCCAGGACATCTTCAAGGCAATTTTGANCCAGCAACGCCCTAAGCCTCCAGGATAAAAGCCCGCTGTGGGCCTGACCATGCTGCTGGTGATTGGAGCCTTGTGCCCGTGAGACTGGCCCCTTGTGTTCCCTGTGCCTGGTGTGTCTTGGTTGTGCTTAGCGTGTAGGGAGAGCAGACAGAGTGTGTGTAGTGCGTGCGTGGGTGAGTGACTGCTTGGTGTACATTAAAGAGGTAAGCTTGGATTCCATTGGGGCTTGGGGGGGAGCACTATTACCTGGACCCTCCCGTGGAGTGGATGTCCTGTCCTACCCTTCTCCCCCAGGGACGCCCTCACCCCCGTCCCGCACTGGCTGCACCCTCCCCATCCCCAATCCCTTACCCCCGAAGTGTGTGTCTTAGCATAAGCAGCAATCAGGGTGTGCAATTACCCAGATGCCCTGTGATGAGACAGGCTAGGGACTAATCATCCTGATAGCTCTATCCCATCCTGAGGGCGCGTTTTCCCAGCACTGCCCTGCTGCTTCCCTTACCCATATTGGTGTGCGTGTTCCCCGCTGACCTGCTGCTCCCTTTAGGGAGCCCCACCCCCATTCCCTCAAATTCCCCACATGCTTATACACAAAGAGACTAAGGGGCAGGTGGATCTTTGTATTAATTTAGGTCGATGACCTTATTGTATGCTTTGAGCAAGAAGGGGACGAGTGCGAAACAATGAGAGTTCTAAATCAGGACCTTGAAACTAAGGACTTGGGTAACATAACAAACTGCCTTGGAATACAAATTGAAAGAGAAGACGACGGAAGCTATCTTCTCAACCAAAGACAAGCAATAGAAGAGATGATAGAAAGTTTCGGCATGGGGGGTGTGAAGGCAGAAAATACCCCTATGGAAACCAGCTACCCAAAGAAGATCAAAGAACCGAGCTTATTGCTGCCAGACAATAAGCAACAAGCTCAACCCTTGTCATGCTAGAAGGGGTAGAAAGTGGAACACCCAGAACCCTTTTGCAAATCTTAAGTTGGGCTGATTCAAGCCCCAAGGTGTAAGTATGCCCTGAAACAGCAGCCCCATATATCATTTGTGGGGTCAATTTCTGATTTACCAGTTGAACAAAAGGTTTAACCAGTTTAGCCCCTGCCATTCTCCAAAATCTTAATATTCCGTTTGAAGAATGGTCAGTCTTCAACTTAACCGAGTCTAAATGTTTGGTCCAACTACCTAAGTAATAAAAGAAGACCCCAAGATATCTATAGGATTTTACTTATTCTATAGGCTGCATCCCTATTTTCCATTTACTGGAACAGAAGTAATTGGCAAATACCAACACCTTTGTTTTTGAATAATTAATTTCTAAGTGATTTATTACATAAAACTCTCTCAATGCGTCTAGAAGCCGTCGCATGCCACCTTTGTGAGTGACAACAAGACCATATCATCCGCATAAAGTAATGCCGGAATATGCCTCTGTCCAATGCGAGGAGGATGGCACTGTCTTCTTGACAGAAAACTAACTATATCATTTATAAAAAAGTTAAAGAAAATGGGGACAAAACACACCCCTGCTTTACTCCATTAGTAATTGTAATAGGGTCTGAGAGTTAGCCATTGTTAGTGAGCCGCACTCAGATTTCCATGTTATCATACAGGAGCTGGATCAAATTTAATAACCTGTGGTCAATATTTGTTTTCCTAAATTTTTCCCACAGAAGATTCCTGTCTATCAAATCAAAAGCGGCTCTCAAATCAACAAACACAGAGTATAGTTTGGTTAGCTTAATTGTTACATATTTCTTTACCAAATGGACCAGGACAAAGCATTGGCCTATTATGGAAAGGCCAGCATGAAATACGGCTTGTTCCTCCACAACAATGTGATTAGTTTCAGCACAGTCTTCAAGCTTACTCAGTAATAACCTAGCATACACCTTGGCCAAAATATCAATGAGACTGATTGGTCTATAGTTAGAAGGGAAAGCCTTGTCACCCTTTTTATATATAGGGACTACTATACTAGAGTTCNCCACCTCCCATTCAAAAAACCTCACTAAAAAGGGAAGGGCCTGAAAGCTGGGCAGAGAAGCTGTATTGGACATTCTCCCCAAGGCACATTCTTAATAAAGTAATCCTGTTACAGTTCAGTCCTTTCTGCGGATCACCGTTCTTACAAGCAAGGTGCTAGAACAATACAGGTACCATTGAATCTGCTTCCCCACCCCTTTCCCAGTGTTTGTTGTTCAGCCCTGGCTGGGGGAAGGAACCCTGAGTCAGCTGCGCTATTTCCTCCCCCCGTGTCCTGTATTCTCTCTCACCATGTTCTGGGAATGCATCAGTGACTACCCTAGCCCAAAGTTACCTTTGTTTGCTTAAGTTTTTTCTTGGACTCAGAACTATGTAAGAAAGAGCTAGCTGTGAGGTTAAATGTCTTTATAACTGGATCCTATGCCCATTCAATTCACACAGACCCCCATGTGCATTTTAACTCAGTTTAAGTTCTTTTATACAAGCTCTATGGCAGGAGTGTGGAATCTCAGACCGTCCTCATTTCAGGTGCACCCTTAACCATACCCACCTTCTAGGAGGCTGTGGCAGGATGTGCTCTCCTTGCTTGGAGCAGTCTTTGTTTAGCTTCTTGGGGAAATTAGCCTTCCTGACCACACTCCAGATTTGCTCAGACTTCTTGAGCCAAGGCTCTTTCAAGTCTTATCAGTTTTACTAAATATGGGGGTTTAAATTTATAAGGAGCCTCCCATAACTCCCCTTTTAGTCCAACTCATTATCCTCCTTTTAGGGGCTTCTCCTGGCAAGGCCAGGTCTCCTGCTTGAAATGAAAGCACAATCTTTCAAAATGAGTCATTCCGATGCCTGTAAGCCAGTTTTATCCTACTGGATCCTTTCAGCCTGTCCTCCTGCTGCTATGACCTCTGTGTGTTCTGTTGGATTGTGCAACAGTCACAAATAACAGTCCATTGTAAGCTCTGCAAGCTTAATATGGGGCTTATTCAGTAGGGGGAGGGTCAGTATGGAAGCATGTCTTCTGAGTTCTTAGGAAAGTTCTGTTTTGAAGAAACTTCTGCTGGATGTTGTTCAACAGAAAGCTAACTCTACAATAGGTTATGGGCCCAGGACATCTTCAAGGCAATTTTGA
>QEPC01004437.1:1218790-1248062 GCA_003113815.1 Sphenodon punctatus | reverse complement strand
GAGGAGGTGATTATAACCTGCCTAACCTAACTGAAATTGCTTGATTAAGTAATGTAATGTCCATCCAACATTAACCCTTGGAACTCCTTGCTGCTGGGTTATGCTGCCCACCGTTGCCCTGGTTCCACCCACCGTTGCTCTGGCTCTGCCTACCATTGCCCTGGCTCCGCCCACCGTTGCCCACCTTCCCGCTGGCAGGCCGGCCGGCCAACCTTACTGCCTCTCCAACCTCAAGACCCACCAGCCGCCCCTGCAAAGTTATGTATTAGCTCATTTGTGATGTCTTATCTTCATTTATCGCAAGACCGACTCAGTAAGTCCCGCGGGCATAACTTGGTTGGAATGGGCCCTGGTGCAGAAGACAGAATAGGGCCCATGTGTTTCCACTCAGTGGAATGCAGCTGAACCAGGAGCATGGGCCCGCCAGAATTGTGAGTCTCAGGACAGCTGCACCACCTGTGCCTGTTATAGCTACACCCTTGATAAGCTATGCTCACTTCTCAATCTAAACTGATGCATCTTGTGTAGTAAGTAATAGTTTATTGTATCAACCATAGGTTATTACAAAAATATACAGTAAACGGAAACACACAACATAGCACAAAAACTCCAGCACAAAATCAAATCTCCAAAAATATTTACAATAAAACAACAACCCACTAAACAGTCTTCAAAAGATTTAAACATAATATAATTTCAAGTAAATCCAATTAATACCTCTTTTAACTAGCAAACATAATTAAATTTAAGAATAAATGCACCATAAAAGATTTTAACATGTAGAAGTCTTTAATTGTATTTCAGGATAGATATCCTCCTTTCTTTCCTTCACTAAGGTATACAAATATACTTATATAACTAATATTAAAAAATAGCCATAATATAATTATCCGAGGGAGAATTATTATTCTAAAATGGGCCCTAGCTCTTTCACGGAGCTTGAGTGCGGGAAACTCTTGGCCCCTGAATAGTTCAGTTCAAACCCCTTCTTTTATGACACAGGCATATTCGATGCATCTTGTGATTGTGAACTTTTAAATACATGCTATGTTCCACCCCATAGAAGGCTGCCTGTCAGCACTGGGTGAGTGACATGGTCTCCAAATTTTCCTGTATATTGCAGCTCATAACACAGTTGGAACTTCTCCTGGATGAAAAGTCATAAAAGGGAAATTCATTATCAGTGAGTTGACAGGGAGCCACTTACACTGCTAGTGGTAATCATGCCGAGTACTCCAGCAAATTTCCAACTGCACAGCTATCCCAATGCTGACCACTGTTTGTTTGAAAAGGCAGCATTAATCCACTTGGACTGTGCCTCGAGTAAAGCTATAAAGCTAATTATTGTGCCTGCAGCTTTCAAAACAGATGGTCTTACCAACAGCTGAGAAATTTGCAGCCTAAGTTTACAAAGAATAAATCTTGTCAGGCAAACTTGAATGCTTTTTTGACAGAATGATAAAAACCAGTAGGTGAAGGGAAAGCAGAGGATGTAATATAGGTGGGATTTTAGCAGAGCAATCAATACAGTCTTTCATTAAATTGTAACATAATTAGGGTGGAACAACTACATTAATTCAAATTGGCATCATGATCAAGGCTGTTATTAGAATTAAAAGCTGGCCTAAAGACTTAAATGCATAATTCTAGCCAATGAGAAAAGGGGTATCAAAAAGTATAAATGCACATACTCATGATGAGTATGACTGATTGAAGCATAGGAGCAGTTTGAGGACCTATGTTGTGGCTGTTCAGGTAGCAAAGAAGAGTTTCTTTGCTGCCCTTATAGCATCTGCAGTCTCGTCCAGCAGAACTTTTCCAGGTGGTGAGAGGTTTGGTCAGTCCTGCCTGTCTCCACCTGGATCTGGAGGAATCCAATGTTTGTTGTGACATGTTTATTGAGTACTTTGTGGATAAGCTCGCTCGCATCCACCACAACTTCAGTGCAACAACTGAGGCAATAGGAGAACCAGCGGTAACAGATGCCCCACCTTGATCAGTTTTATGGGATCAATTTTAGATGGTGGAGCCCACTGATGCACCTGATGTGCTTGGGGCTGTCAAAGCCACCACTTGTGAATTAGATCTGTGCCCATTCTGGCTGGTGAAAGCCAGCCAGGAGAAGTTATGGCCATTGATGGCGGGAGTTGGGCAGCTATCAGCTAGTCTCTAACCTTCCCTTTTTAGGGAAAGTTATTGAGCGGGCGGTGGCTCGGCAGCTCCAGGCACATCTAGATTGCATCGGGTTTCTAGATCCCAAGCAGTCAGGCTTCCATCCAGGTTATGGCACTGAGACCATGTGTGTGGCCCTGGTGGACGACCTCCGCCTGGCTATGGACCAGGGTTGAAAGACTTTGCTGATCCTATTAGATTTGTCGGCTGTGTTTGACACTGTTGAGTAGGGATGGTACACCGGGGAGAATACCAGATTTATTGGTATCGGATCTTCCCAGTATCGGATTTACCGGTATCGGCATACCAGATTTTTAACATTGGCCGCTTTACTGGGGTTTTTTACATTGCGGCTATTTACTTCAATGGTCGCAATGTAAAAAACCCGGTAAAGTGGTCAATATTAAAAATCCGGTATGCTGATACCAGGGATTATTGGATTAATCCAATATACCTGATTATCGGGTGTATCGGATTTATCTGATACCAATATTCCCACCCCTACTGTTGAGAATGAGCATGAGGTGATGGTGGGCTGCCTGCCGGACCATGCTGGGTGGAACTGTCTTAGAATGGTTCCGCTCTTTCCTGGCCAGGAGAACTCACCTGGTGGTCCTGAGGGATTGTATATCGTCTCCCCAGGACCTCATGTGTGGAGTTCCGTGGGGTTCCATTCTGTCCACCCTCTTGTACAACATGTAAATGCAGCCACTGGGGGAAGTCGTGAGAGGGTTTTTAGGGTATGCGGTGTCATAAGTATGCTGATGACACCAACTCTACCTATCATTTTCATCAGACCCGGATCCAGATGTCCCGGTGCTTACCAGGTGTTTGGCGGCTGTGGGGGATTGAATGAGGGTGAGCCATCTGAAGATGAATTCTGAAAAGACGGAGGTGATACTGGTGGGCAAGTATTTGGGGGGCCTAAGAGTGGCAGAGTCCCCTGTCATTGATGGGTCAGTCCTCCTTTGGTCTCCCATGTTCGGAGTCTGAGAGTGCTCCTCAATCCGCAGTTGCAGGTTCAGGTGGTAGCTGTAGCAGGGAGTGTATTTTGGCAATTACATCTGGTCAGACTGCTTTGGTCATATATCTCAGACTCCAACCTTTGCTACCATCATCCATGCCTTTATCATCTCAAGACTAGACTATTGCAACATGCTCAATGTGAGACTGCCCTTTCTGTTGATCCAGAGGCTGCAGCTGATGCAGAATGTGGCAGCCCATTTGTTTACTGAAATGGGTCACAGGGAAAACATGACACTGGTGCTCCGAGTGCTGCAATGGTTGGTCTACCAGGCCAAATTCAAGGTGCTGGTGTTGACCTATAAAGCCCTTCACAGCCTAGGTCCTATGTACATGCAGGATCGCCTCACTCCCCGTGCCCTTGATCAGCCCCTGTAGTCACCCAGGATGGCCTTTTTGGAGGTCCCTTGGATGCGGTGGGTATTCACCAATTATAGGGCTTGTTTGGTGGTTGCCCCCAGATTCTGGAACTTCCTTCCTGAGAGGGTCCAATTAGCCCAGAGCCTTGTCTTCTTCCGGCGTGGTTGTAAGACCTGGTTGTTCTGTGAGGTGTTTGGTGAGGGAGAGGGGTAGAGAGGGGGTTTTGTTTTTTTTTCCCCCAGTTGTAGATTGTATATTAATATTTTGTTAATATTATTTTTTTTATGTTTTATATAGATGTTTTATTGATTTGATGAACTGTATTTTATATATGGTGTTTGCCGCCGCAGGCTACCAGAGACAGGAGGGGTGAGAGATTATTATTATTATTATTATTATTATTATTATTATTATTATTATTATTATTATTAAATAATGATAATGATAATGATAATAACAATAAATCCAAGTCTTAATTTTGATCACCAGAAGAAACAAACAGCACACTAATGAAATTTGTAGGTGATAGTACATAAGTAGTTACAAATTCCAGTGAATATAGTGAACGCAAAGTTATCTAGAGATTTTGATAGAAAGAAAATACCAGAATGAGCTTCAGTTTATGAGAATGCAACCTATTTTAAATTTAGAAGGAAAAGAAATAAGCCAAAATATAATGAGGGGGAGAAATTTAGAAACCAATGTTGATGAAAGGAATTTTGGGGAACAAGAAAGGAAGGGATAAGTTCTAAGAGGATAGATCCATAAATAGCTACTAGTCAAGCTGGTCAGGGAATAAGACCCCTGATTTCTGGGAGTGAAAGAAATGGATCACTCTTTTTATGACCTGTTATGCACTACTCTGACGAGACTGTATCTGGGCCCTATTGAAAACATGCTATGTGGTCTGAGACAATGGATCCGGGCACATAAGCTGGGGTGAGGGCACCAGGTCTCCACACAGCCTCATTGTGGGCAAGTGCAGCCATCACACTGCAGAGCCAGAACAGAGAGCTGGGCAGACCACAACAAACGCGCACACACACCCTCAGGCAGCTGGGCCGTTTTTGGAACTCACAAACCACACGAGTGGGCACCTGGCCCTGCTTTGCTTCCTCCCCCTGGCCCCCCCAAATTTCTGCCCATGGCTGTGACATGACAGCCTGCAACAGGTGACAGCACCCGCCAAAGTCCACTGTGGACCTCATCGTGCAGCGGGACAGGCATACGGGCAGCCACTCTTTCAGCAGCCTTACCCCATATGGGATAAGACTGCTACATGACACAAGCTTGGACCTTTCCCAAGGACACAGCATATAGAAGTCAGCCGCTCACCCCACCATGCAGTGGGGAAACATCTGGCAGCAGCAGGTCACAGGATGCACTGCATAGCATGGTCTGGCTGCCCAAACTGGGTTAAAGCTGCACAACGCATGGTAGTCTGACCAGAGCATCTCATATGGCTGCTCCTAATGTGGAGTAATCCCAACTATGCTCACGTCACGCTGAGCTCTAACGTGACTATTATTGCTCTGGAAAGAGTCCTTGCACTCATTGTGTATAGTCCACTGAAAACATTCGTTCGATGCTCAGAAATAGTCAAAAAGACTAACGGAATATTTAAAAATATTTATTTTATTTATTTATTTATTTATTTATTTATTTCCAACATTTATATCCCGTCTCTCCTGCCCAAGCAGCTCGAGGAGTCTTACAAAAATTAAAGTATTTAAAAATATGCATAAAATATATAGAATACATAAAAGGGAGACATAAAAGAAAATAAAAACCCCATCCTCCCCACCCACCCCCCTCACCAAAGGCTTGGCGGAACAGCCAGGTCTTGCACTATCACCAAAATGAGGGAAGAAAAGGGAACACTTAGAAAAGGGATAGAACATATAAAATGCTGCTATATTAATCCATGGCAGCAAGTTCACACATTGCATTTTGGTCCCCCAGTCACAAAACAGATAAAGCAGAGTTGGGGAAGGGGTGGGGGGAAATGACCAAGGGTATGGAATGCCTTCCGTCTGAAGCACAAAAGATTATTTTAGCTTATACTAGCAGATAGTATAAAACACTGAGTCAAAGTCTGATGTAATCGGACTGGAAGTAGACTCATAAAATACTAATCAAGGCTAAAAGAGTAACCCATAAAACACAAAAGTCCCTGTGAATCAGCCATAAACACAGAAGATGAAATTAAATTCAATTTGGAATTTTCACTCTATGGGTGATTTCAGACGTTACGAGATTACAGTGAACCACAGTGAATACCCACCTGTGGTCACTGTGCCTCGAACATCTGTTTGGCGGCCGCCAGATGTTTGCCATGCTCAATCGGCACATGGTGTCAATTTCAACCACGCCTCCCGGGCTCCCCGGGAGTATTTCCCAGGAAGTATGGTGAAAGTGATCCCTGGCGGGGACCAAAAAAAAATCACGTCTGGTCGGGCGCCACGGCCCGGGATCACCAGCGGGATCCCAGGCCGTGGCGAATTCGGTCAGACGCTGCGACCGCATTGGCCCCACCGCCCGCCCGTCTCCCCAGAGGGCGAACAGCGTGGAGCGTGGAGGGGGCGGGACCATGCAGCCACATGTTGCACCACACGGCCCCGCCCCCTCCCAGATTCCCTGCCGGGATCCCCCGGCACGTCTGATACAGCATGATGGGGTCATCCCAGCAGGGGATGAATTGGTTGTTTTCGGTACGGGGCCAACAGGCCCTGTAACGTCTGAAAACACCCTATCAAAACGCATATGTTTTAGGTTTAGGACATGCAGGCGCATGAGGTGATTCACCTTAGCATGTGAAACTCTACATAAAATTGCCAACACACCAAGTCACTTAAACTCTGATACTAAAAGTAATGCAGCAAGACAAGCCCCTATGAAGCACAGTATTTTGAGGATCAGAGCTTTAAAAATCTAAGGCACTTATGATCAAACACAGTAAAGACAACAGAACACCACATTTTGGTTGCTATTTTCTCTCTCTTGTTTCCTTTAACACAATGGAATTTCACACTCACTGTGATAAAGTCCCAGTTGTTGTGAGGCATGCCATGATTTCATGACACTGACTTCCCTTAATTTTTTGTTGGAAATGCTAGTTTTTGCTGCAGAACATAGACCTGCATGCGTATTCTGGGTGGTGTTCTCTTGAGGAGGGGGGTCATCAAGAGTAAGCAAATATAGAGAAACAAAGCCAGGTGGAAGTAATGGCCTGGGAATTACAATAAATATTGCATTATAATTTTTCTTGTCTGCATTGCAAACTACTTTTTAAGCACAATCTTCTCTCAAATGTAGACATCACTGTTTGCTTGTGTAGCCCCGAGAAGGGCAAGGCAAGTTGTCATTCATTTTTTGCTTATCCACAGGGCTCAAGTGCTGCCAACATCAGCCCCGGGAAGGGTAAGGCATGTCTTTATTTAAAAGTTGATCCCTCCCAGGGCTTAAGTGTTGTTAACACAAGCCCTGGGAAGGACACGGCCCTCTCAGAAATGTGAACTTAATTCCGAGTTGATTCCATTTAGTGTTGGGTTACTCACCCAAGGAGATTGTTTTTTTAATCTTAATTAAATAATTTGTCTTCCAATTACTACGCAGTAGGCGACAGTTTACACCTGCAGTCCATGCTGATATGTTTTCTTTTCTCAAAATTATCACACTGTACTTTATAATGTATTTTTATTTATTTGTGTATTTATTATTTGTTACGACCTATGGTCAAACAATAAATTACTTACTTACTTGTTTGCTTGTGTAACTATTTGTCAAAGGGCAAATCAGTACAACAGCATTCTTATCCCAAATTTAAGCTTCAGATGGATTTTTGGGTCAATGAAGCCCGAAAGAGGTACAAAAAATTCATAAAACTTCTTTAGCAAACCTGTACCAATTCATACTCCATGTATTCTTCCTCAACAGTAATGGGGTCAATTTTCCTGTGTTGGTTCATTTTCCTCGCCCCTTGTTTTTTTTTTTTTTTTAATGAGAATATCACTAATATGGTATTGGAGGTAAATTTGACTGCAATTGTAATTTTATTTATTTATTAATTATATTTTTACCCCGCATCCTCCCGCGCAACGGTGGCTCGGAGCGGCAACAACATATAAAAATACAATAAAATACATAAAACTAAAGTATTATAATATTAAAATTACTAAAAGGCAATAAAAATACTCTCCCAACCCCCCACCCCCTACCCCGAAGAACAACCAGGTCCTACATGATCTTCGGAAAGAGGGGAGGTTCGGGGATAAATGGGCCTCCATCGGGAGGGAGTTCCACAGTCTAGGTGCGGCCACTGAGAACACCCTCCCTGCCATTGTCACCTGGAATACCCAGGGGACCTCAAGTTGTGCACCCCCGGCTGAACATAGGGGCCGTGAAATGACCCGGGGTCTGAGGCAGTCTCGCAGATAAGCAGGTCCTAAGCCATTTAGGGCTTTAAAGGTCATTACCAACACTTTTAATTGGGCCCGGTAGACTATAGGCAGCCAGTGCAGAGAACAAAGCACAGGTGTAATGTGCTCATGGCAACCTGTCCCTGTTAGGAGACGAGCCGCCGGTAGTGGGGGAAGTTAGGGCTATACCCTTGTCATGGATGAACCATTATCTCCTCCAGACCAGTTTCTCAGCATGCCACCTCCAGAAGGGGATGGGACCAGTTAGATTGGTCCACCCTCGGAAGTTGATGGAACTTCAGCGGTTCCAAGAGGTCCTGAGGGAATTAACCTTGGACCTGGACGTCCACTCTGTCGATGAGCTAGTCCAGCATTGGAATAGCTTGCTGGGGGAGGCCATTGACAGGGTAGCTCCAAGACACCCCCTGCCTCTGTCCCGTCACCGCAGGGCCCCTTGGTTTACTGAGGGGATGCGGTGTATGAAACAAGTGGACAGGAGGCTAGAGCGACGCTGGCGTCGGACTCGCTCTGACTGACTTCTCCATAGGGCCCATTTGTGGTCCTATGTTGAGGCTGTGAGGACAGTAAAGAATGAATTCTTTACTGCCCTCATAGCATCTGCAAAGTCACGCCCGGCGGAGCTATTTCAGGTAGTGTGGGGGCTGGTCTGTCTGGCCTCCCTCCGCCTGGATGGGGACTTATCCCAGGCCCACTGTGAGGAGTTTGTCACCTACTTTGAAGACAAGATTGCTCGGATTCAGAATGACTTTGACACCGGGTTGGGGGCAGTAGGTGGAGAGCATGAGGTCACGGAGGCCCCATCTGGTCCAATTTTTTTGGGGGGGGGTTCAGGAAGTGATGCCAGCCAATGCAGTGGATGTTCTGGGGTCTGTGAGAGCCACCAATTGTGAAATTGATCCTTGCCCATCCTGGTTGGTGAAAGCCTCCAGGGCGACATTGGGGATGGTGCTGGTGAGTGTGGTTAATGTGTCCTTACAGCAGGGGAGGTTGTCGCCCTGCCTCAAGGAGGCTGTGGTGCGCCTCCTGATGAAAAAACCATCATTAGATGTGGATACACTCACAAGCTACTGACCTGTCTCTAATCTTCCCTTTTTAGGAAAGGTTATTGAGTGGGCGGTGGTGATCCAGCTCCAGGCGCATGTGGATGGCATCAGTTTCCTGGACCCTTTTCAATGTGGGTTCCATCCCGGCTATGGTACTGAGACAGTGTTGGTGGTCTTGGTCGACGATCTCTGCCGGGAGACGGATGCAGGATGTTCTACATTTCTTATCCTGCTAGATCTCTTGGCTGCTTTTGATACCATGGACCATGGGCTGCTGTTGAGACAGCTGAGAGACCTGGGGGCTCTGGATGGGACTGTTCTTGAATGGTTCCGCTTATTCCTCTCGGGGAGAAGCCAACGGGTGGTGTTGGGAGCGGAAACATCTTGCCCCGTGCCTTGTCCTGTGGCGTTCTGCAGGGTTCCATCCTGTCTCCTTAATTATTTAATGTATATATGCAGCCCTTGGGGGAGGTCGTGAGAGGGTTTGAGGTGTGATGTCACCAATATGCTGATGATACTTAGCTGTACCTCTTTTTTTTCAGCTGACCCGGACCCTGCTGTCTCGTTGCTATCCTAGTGTCTGGAGGCCATGATGGAGTGGATGTGGCAGAGCAGACTGAAGCTCAACCCCGATAAGATGGAGGTGATGGTGGTGGGGAGGGTGAGGGAGGTGTCGGCCCCCCTGATTGGGGGGGGTCCGCCCTCCTAGGACTCTGCAGGTCCAGAGTCTGGGGGTGGTGTTGGACTCGGATCTCCGCCTGTATTGACAGGTGGAGGTAGTGGCGAAGGCCACCTTCCACCAGTTGTATCTAGTGCGGACTGCGGAGCTTGCATCCATACATCTCCGGGCTGGACCTGGCCTCCCTCATCCATGCCTTTGTTACCTCGAGGCTGGACTACTATAATGTGCTCTATGTGGGGCTGCCCTTGTTCCTAGTCCAGAGGCTGCAGCTAGTGCAGAATGTGGCGGCTCAGCTCCTGACGAGGACGGGTCATCAGGAGCATATAACACCTGTGCTCCAGACTCTGCACTGGTTGCTAATAGCGTGCCAAGCCAGGTTCAAGGTATTGATATTGATGTACATTCAGTAAGAACAGTTTTTCATATATATAAAAAACCGCTTAAACCAGAACTTGTTCTTTCCATTAAGTGTCCGTATAGTAGGATAATGACAAGAATTTGGTATTTTGTATTTATAAATTTCATTTTCTGTGTGTACAAAAAAACATCATTATAAGGGCATTGGGGACAATTATGCCCCAGGATAATAAGTTTAAGTACAAACTCCCATTTGGCTTTATGTTGACACAGCAGTTAACAACTTCATATTGTGAGCCTTCAATACTGTTCTTGTCAACATACCGACATAGAGTTGGGGGTGGGGGGGGTGGGATGCACCACTTAGGTATATGGGGTCATTTCCACCTCTCTATTTTTTCTATCCCCTCAGGCCTTTGAGCCTGTCAAACTGTCTGCAGTTACCCTTAACAATCCTTGAAAATGTTGTGTGTATGCAGCAGTTATCAGTTATAGTTTCTGTATATGTTATGTTCCAAATATCGGGCGTCAATTAAACCCCCCGTACTGTAATTGTGGGATGATACTGTTAACATTTTAGTACTATTGACCCTAAGTACCATTTTTGTTAGTATTGTTTCTGTACCACAAACCCCGTGGATCTTGCATTGCCATTGCTGACACATAGTGCTGCATGGAAAGTGCTCTGCATGCATGTGGTGGATCTGTGCAGCTTGGGATCAGCCCCAACAGCACTTAATAAAATTTAAATATTTTAAGTTAAATTACAGTAATATTTAAGTCATTCACATTTTTTCCCAATTGTGACTTAATTGGGGTCTATTTTACCCCAATACCAAATTAATACAGTGAATTTTTCAACCATCTGAGGCAGGGCTCAAATAATAAGGAAAAAGGTTGGGGGGGTTCAATGAAATTATTCCCCCTCCTCCTGTAGCCTTCTAAAGCCAGTAGGTAAGGGGGGCATCAAAAAAGGTAGAGGGGCATCATAAAATGTAGGGGGCTGGAGGCCCCTACCCCCTTTGTAATTTGGGCAATGCTCTGAGGGTTAAAAATCACACACAATCTTTAATCAAGTGTGTAATATTCATGTATTTGCATTTCCATTTATTTTGTTTCACTTTTTTTCAGTAATTTTGGTCATTTTGGAATTTCAGTTTGGTCATTTTGGTTTGGTTATTTTTGTGTTTCATCATTTGTGCTGTTTAGCACCGTTGTACATCAAACTGTTGCACATCTGTTTGTTTCACAATAGCACGAAACAGTTCTGAACCATGGAATGAATAATGAAATAACCAATCCAAAGTAACTGAAATACTAAAACGACTTAAACAAAATATCATATATATATATATATATATATATATATATATATATATATATATAAAAGCCCTTTTATCCCCTTCACTGAAACAGATTCAAAGCAATTCAAAGCAATTGAATTTGTCAGATTTTATATTCACTTTCAATATTTGATTCAGCCCTACTGCTGGGCCTTTGGGTGGGACTCAAAGTATTTTACGTTTCTTATGGCAATGAAGAAACTATTAGGTCATTTCAAGGGCATCAACAAAACCCCATAAAACCAATGAGAGTTTCTCTTGTAAATTCCATCAAACTTTGGGTTAGGTGAAAGTAACTGTCCCTACTTTAAGGGGTGGAAACAAAATTAGATTATATCTTTTATTGGGACCAACATGACAAACACCCATTCCATATTTTAAATATATACTGTAAAGTTTGTTCCCTAACAGCAAAATGCAATTCAAATCAGCTTTGAAAAAACAGCTATTAAACACACAAAAACAGACAATCATATTGAAAATGTAAAGAAGAATAAGTCATAATTAGTTTGAAAACTGGCCAACAGCTTAGCTACTTATTGTGAACTTACAGGAAAAAGGCCTGATACTTCAGGTTGTTTTTGCGTGTTTTTCTGCAGTCTATCATACACAACTCAGTCATTTTCCTCTTTCTCCTCATTGCTCATCCCTGGTCTTCTGTTTATACTTTTGATCCTTGGTGGGTGTCAAAACCCCTAATTAAAGTGAAACTTCTAACCAAATACCCATTCACAATTACTACTGAGACATTGTTAATTAAGTTTCTGATCCCCCAAGCCAAAAGTGGGTCCCAATTACCATTTGCAGATCGAATTTTCTTTGTTCGTATCAAAGAAGTCTTTTTAATCCTTTATAAGGACTTCGTGACTACACTATGAAAAATGTTCTACTAAGTCTTGTTTGATATCTTCCCAAGGAATAGCCATCTCCTACTGTGGTTCCCACTTTTGATTAAGGTCTGTTAGCATATTCATCACCTCCTCATCTCATGGAGCTTTTGTTTCTTTGGTTGGCAATATAGTCTTGACCCTTTCATTCTTCTAAAAATGCTTGCAATCTTAAAATGGACAATCCAGGAAGGATGTGAGTTGAACAGTGACCTCATAATGCACAGCAAAGTAATAGTGCAGATAAAAGTGAAGATTTCCCAGAACACAGTCAAACACAAGCTGTGTGAATCAAGCCAATCTTTGTTTTGACATCTACAGCAACAGTGGGCAATCCCCCAAGAGTTCTAGTCTTAGAATATCACATTCTAAGGGGCAGAGGGAGGGTGGGGGATGGCATATAGGGAAGATTGCTGTGATTGGTGCATGAGGGCCTGGAAGCTCTAGCATACCCAGGTGGGAAGTCTAAGGGGTCACCAGGACTTACCTGAGTGGGGTTTTAGAGCGCGTTTTGGCAGTTAGACAGGGTCTGGCTGCCCCAACCTGCTCTATGGTAAACAGGTCCTTCCTTGTCCACTCACAGAGCACTCCTTTGGGACTGCTAGGACCTTCCACGTTAGCGTCTTGGCATTTCTCAGCCCATATGAGGTAGGTCTTACCTCCCCACCCCATGGTTACAGCACCCCAATGTCCCCACACAGCCTCATTAAACCCAACGGCCAAGCAGAATGTGCCTTTAATAAGGCCTCACACTGCCACTGTCTCAGCAGAAGCAACTTGGTAGATGTGGCTGGGTGGGCCGGGCCTGGCCCAGGTAGTTCCTTTCTGGATCAGCCCCACCCCCATCCCCCAATAGTCAGGGTGGCCCATCCATCTGGCACCCCTCCACCAGATGTGCAGGCAGAGCAGGCTTTGCCTGCTCCAGGGCAGCTTGGCTGACAGAGCTCAGGAACATTCCAGAATGCTGCTGGCAGAGTGGGCTGGCCAAACCCAGGGCACTGGCCCAAAACAGAGCAGGGGTCCATCTGCTCAGCGGACGCATGGTGCAGTTCCACTTTTGGTAGGCCTTTGCCCTGGGTACCCTACCACATCAGGTGATCACCTGCAAGTCTATGATGTGAGGGCGACACACAGGCAGACCATGATTCGGGAAATCCATCAGGGTCATCCAAAGCTGACCCAGATGGTGCTGGAAAAGGGGTGGATGCAGGGGTGCACCCCCAGAGCAGATGAGGGCTGCTTCCACATCCATCTGAAAGCACCCAAAGAGACAGGGAGCAAAGTGTGTCTCTGTCGTGGGACCAAGGGGGGAACTCAACTAGGCTCAGCTCAAGACAAAAAGAAAGTAGGGCTCTCTTTAAAAAGTTTGAGAGTCACTGTGCTACCATTCAGAGGGAGACCTGTACACTGCAAACTTTCAAGAATGGGAAAAAGTCATTAGCATAGTTTAAACAAAATGCTTTTTATATTTATTGTTAAGGGAGGGAAACAGAATCCTATAAATCCAAGTTTGAATAGCCCCTGAAGAATAAACTGTGAGTCAGCCATGAAAATATGTAAAAATGACTTTTAAAGTAATGATCCTTCAGGGTTATAATGATTTGTTATATAAACTTGTGTTTAGCTACATTTCTTCCCATGTCAGGACACGTTAAGATGAATATTTATAACTCTTGTATTGTGTTTTGCTGGGTGGAGACAGAAACGGGGGACATGGTGTTTGGTGGCTACTGATGAAAAAGAATCTTGGAGATAGATTTTTCTTGAGGGAGATAGGTGGTGAGTTTTTTTTAGAGGTCTTACCTAGACTCTGTCTCTAGAGTCTGTCTCTCTTGGTACCCAAGGGAGACTGCATTGAAGGGTAAAAGTTGTATGTCTGCAAGGCTGGACAGAAGTTACAAACCAGCATAGATCTTAAAGAGAAATGAGCCTCACCGAATGTAAACACGATTTTAAATAAAGCTAAAATGAATAGTAAATTTTATATTTATAGACATTATTTTCATTTTTTGACAGTTCTTCTAATGTCCAAAAAATATCTGCAGTCACAATGAATATTACAATATCTGCTTATTTTGTTCATTTCAATATGTTGCTTATTTCAGTTTGATTACTTCATTTTAGCTATTGCATATATGCAATAGCATTGAAATGGGGTAACCAAAATACTGAAATGATCGAATCGAAATAAGTGAAATAATCAAATGCAAAGTAAATATCTGGTGAATCAGAGCCAAATATCCAACAGGATATTCAAAGATCCAACAGGGTCATTGGAACTGAATCAATGTGGGCAAATTTTTCAGATATAGTATTCACCATAGGTATTTGATTCAGCTCTGATTTTGGAACTATCTATTAGATGTTTATGATTTAATTCTTATTTGCAATGACCCATTTATTTCTTCCGACATGAACAGTGCCTTTCTTCCCAAAAATCACAAGTCATGATGGTGCACATGTGTGTATGCTTTAAGCTTAATGGGATTATATGTTTCTACACTACACATAGTAGTATACTGGGCCAGTGTTCACTCAATATTAAGCATAGCTCAGCAACCACCGTAGACAAAATACTCACTCAAGGATGTTTTCAAATGAGCAAGCCAATGGGGAGGGGGAGGCATCTGTGGCTGCCACATGGCTCTGTCACTGAGACCCACACAGATACAGTGCATGGGGAGCGATTCAAAGAGGCAGCTCCCAGCATGGCTACACCAGCCACAGAGGCAATTAATTTACGTTTGAGTGATCCCGTACCGAGAACTCTGGATTTCCCATCATGGCTCTGTGCACGACCATGAGGGGGTGTTCTGTGGGTCACGGGAGCATGCATTTGGCTGCTCCACCTTCTGACAGGTGGTTGGACTTGTGGCTCCTGGGTGGCAATGTAGGGCAGCATCTCACCTGAAAACACCCATAGAGTACAACCTTCCAGGGGTTTTTTGCTTTGCTAACGAAGCAAAACCCAATCCACAGGGGAAGGCAATACAACCTTTGTATTTGATGTCAATCTCAGTGTATTGGTGGCTAATCCATACAGTTGGTAATTGTTAATGTTAGGACCCTAGAGTTAACTAAAATCAGCTCAAATTACATTAAATAACATTCAGCCAAAAGTTCATTATATTATGTCAAACAGAGCTGAGTCAAAAATTCATTAATAAAATGCTGTGCAGTTTCACTGCATTAATGAAATGTTGACTCAGAGCTATTTAACATAAAGTAAGTTGATTCTGAGTGTAACAAGCCAGTGGTGCAGTTACCATATGGACAGGAAGTGCAATTATACAAGGGCTCATGAGCCTAGAAGTTTACAGTCCCTGGTGCAGCTGTGTTCCCTTCCACTGGTAGAGAGCTTGGGGGTCCCATTCCATCTTCTCAACCAGAGGCCATTCCAACCTACCTACACCCCTGTAACAAGTTTTTAATGAAGATTTCTTCCGGAGTTGAAATTTCCAACGAATTTGGGCTCAGGGCTACAGCCTATGCTGATGAAGGACCTGGCTGGGGAACATTTCAGAGAGAGGAGAACTGAGGGACTTAGGATGTTTACAAATGAGAAGTTAACCCACACCAGGTGAGTGGTCAACCACCCACTTATTAGGTTTTTGCCCACACCGGTCACATGGCTAACACCCACTCATGCGGGGTTTCAGAGAATGTGGAGCTTGCTGTGTGGAGGAATAGAGGCTACTGTGCCCCCAAGTGTCTGCATCCTGTCAGTTAGGTTGTATGCAGAGCCTCCATACATACAGTTCCACCAGCACCATAGAGTTGTGGGTGAAAATCCTAGAGCATCTGAGGATTGACCCTCCCACTCTCAGCTCTCGCTCTCATTGGTGCTGCCAATGGGGGCTGACTGCAAGCACATGAAATGCATGCAGGGACTGCCCATTTATTAAGCTGGAAATGCTAAACATGTGAGTGGGGGCTGGATGGGGGCTGTACTGACCGAACCTGGACTGCAGCAGGCTATCATCTCATTTGTTGTCCCTGGAGGTGCTGCATCATTCAACACTGTTTGCTCACCATTGTGCAAGATAACATGCGATCTAACAAAATAAGGGTTTGTTTATATAAAATATTAACACTAGATAATTTGCCCCACCCGCAATGTAACTTGGGAACAGTCACCTGAACAACCAGAGGTAGAGAGAGAGGCCATACTTGTGGTAGGGTTGAATTGGATCAGTCCTTCAATATTCATGGATATTTTCCATGTTTTTGGAATGTTACATTAAAATCTACAGTGGAACTTCAGCTGTACTGGAACTATGTGCAAATATCCAAATGCAGGACACTGTCATCTTGTGCATACATAAAATGGCAACGCAGCACCCAGTACTGGGCTGCGATTTTGTGCATGCACAATCCAGGGTGCAGTCTTTTCTGCTCTCTGAAGAAATGCAATCCTGTATGCGCTTCACCAAAACATATCAGAATGTGTAGATTTTGGAGATGAAATCTGTGCCAATGTTTTGTTTCAGTCCTAGCTTTCAACCCAAGCTTCCTGGCCCACCTTGGTGGCTTGTGATTCTTTACCACAGAAAGTACTTTACCCCTGGGGTTATTATTGGAGGGCTCCCATGAGTTAGGAGTAAGAAGGTGGTAGTTTAGCCCTGGATGCCACATTGGCCATTTTGAAATGAGATGCAACGACACAGGTCTACCCATCCCACACACATCCAAACACCCATCTGAAGGCAGTATGGGGGTGGATGCGTGTTCCTGTGACTCATGCAATATCCACCCAAGGCAATTTACAGAGCATCTGGGAAAAATCCAGACTGCTCCATGCAGGGGAAGACTAACGTGTGTGGGCACAGGTGCACACGCATCCCTGGCCCATTTGAATCCTTCCCCATTCACCCCACATGGTTCGTTGGCCCACAGTCATCGCACTCAGGACACATGGACCCCCTCGCCAGTCGTACTCATTTAAAAACAGCCACTGAGAAAGCTTCAGCTATTTTAGACACATCTATTGGATGAAGAACTACAGTTTGCAAAATAATTTGATCTCTGGTCTAGCAGAGGGCAAGCCAGCAATGAGACAGACAGTGGATAGGAAGTAAAAAGATATATGATTTAGTAGAGTTTGGTGGAAGGGACTGTATGACATTGTATCCCAAAGCACAGGAGAAAATGGAGTTTAAGAGAGCAGCAACTTTCTTGCTCATGAGATATCTCGCAATTTCAGGAACCAGAATCAATTTCTCATTGCTTACCCAATGCCCAACTGAATTCTCAGGCAAAAATATTAAAGATTAAAAAAAATAATTGTGCATGAACAAAATGGCCATGATTTTGGCTAAGGGTCGCAGATTATGCATGCACAAAACGACTGCTAATCTTAACCAAAATGGTGACAACACTATTGTCCTGCATTTTGATATTTGCACATAGTTCCAGTGCAGTTGAAATTCCACTGTGAATTTATAGTGACATTTCAAAAACATAGAAAATCTCCACAAAGATTGAAGGACTGATCCAATTCAACCCTACCACAAGCATTTTGGTTAAGGGCAATGGCTGTTTTGCACATGCAGAATGATTTTAAATTGTGCAAGAAATTAGTTGGGCATTGAAAGGTTCTTGGTTTGTCTGGAGACAGACCAAGAACCGGGATTTCAATGAGATTTCTCATTTTTGAGAAATCTCGTTTTACCCCTAAACAAAACTGAACGTGGAGTATGTGTGTCAGTCAGACTATGTAACAAAGGAAGGAAAGACAATAAAATATTATACTAAAGAATAGCATCAGAAGGGTCACTGTATGTGGACAATGTACTGTTGGCTATTAACAAAGTGATATCAAATATACAACAACATATAACAACAGGAAGCACACAAATGAGTTATGGCTGGGATCCAATTCTGTAAAATATTCATATAGTATTCAAGAAATCATTTACATGTATGATTAATCTTAAACACATATTTAATTCCTGCTCAAGTCAATAAGAATTGAATAGATGTTTCAGGTATGTGCATAAGTACATTCCTCAGGGCCTTTAACAACAGGACACACACTATACAACACACAGACTAGATTGCTCCGAGTTCTAGGGGAGACCAAGGGCATTTTTCAAACTGTGGTGCCTTTATTTAAGAAATTCCAGAGGAAGGAGATCAATTTTAGCAGTATTTGACAAATATTGTTTAGTGTTTCCCTGATCAGAGCTCAACCGTTTTGTGTTCTATAATGTGAATTTAGTGCTCATGAAAGGTGTTGGATTAAGAGCCCCAGAGGCTGAAGTTATCTATATAGCCACAGCCAGGTGCTGTGTCAGCAATAACTGTGTCAAATTCTGCCTCAAAACACACTTCTTTCATGGAGCCTATTAGAGTTAATCTACTACCTGAGGAAGTGTTGTTTTTATTTAGAAGTTCCAAAAATAAATGAAAATATTACTTCAGCTCAGTGCATGAGAAATCCATTCCTTGCTCTCCCAGTACTTTATGCCTCTGAATTGTTTAACTTTCCCCCAAAATTTGGACCTGGTGTAACATGCTCCCAGCAACCTGACCCCGTAAGAAGCCAGGCCGCTGCATTCAGCACCAGCTGTAGCCTCCACATCATCACCATGGGTAGCCCCACGTAGAATGCATTCCAGTAGTCCTGTCTCAAGGTAACAAAAGCATGAATGATGGTGGCCATGTCGGTGTCCGAGACATAAGGCCAAAGCCGCCGAACCAGATGTAACTGGTGGAAAGCCCCCTTTGCCACCGTCTCCACCTGAATATTCAAGCAGAGTTGAGAATCCAGGAGCACCCCTAGACTCCGCACCTGGGAGACCACCAGGGGAAAAAACCCGTCTATGATGGGGAAAGTCACACCCACCACTCTCACCACCAACATTACCTCGAATCTTGTCAGGATTCAGCTTCAGTCAGCTCTGTCCCATCCAGTCCCCCACAGCCATCAAACACTGGGAAAGCCCAGAGACTGGCAGGCCTGGGTCTGATGAAAATGAGAGGTACAGCTGAGTGTCATCACATTTTCATGACAACTCACTCCAAACCACCTTACGACCTTGCCTAATGGTTGCATGTACATGTTAAACAAGAACGGGGACATACTAGAACCTTGCGGGACACCACGCGAGAGGTCACGGGGGGAAGATGACTTATCCTCCAGCACTAGCCATTGGGTCCTAGCAGCTAGGTAGGAACGGAACCATTGTAGAATCATTCCCCGCAATCCTTCCTGGTTCCGCAAGCGAATCATGAACAGTTCATGATCAACTGTGTCAAAAGCTGCTGAAAAATCGAATAGGACCAGTAAGGTTGAACGTCCCTGGTTCATCTCCTGGCGCAGGTCGTCAACCATCAGAGGCAGCCGCAGGGAGTGAGGGCGGCAGTTGGTCAGGGGCTCCAGAGGTGGCGCAGTGGCCATTCAAGGTGACAAGATCTTCCTCCCCACTCCTGATGACTACAGACATTAACATCTGGTACTGGGGGTGGGGCATTGGCAGTTGGCAGCAAGGGGCCATGGAGCAGCTTGTCCTCCCCCCCACCCTTGCGGGGGCAGGGTCTGGGAAGGCTGCCTTCTGGGCTGCTCCCCATAACATCGGGGGTGGCCATGGGAAGTGAAGGCAGAAGCTGGTCGGGGGCTCCAGAGGTGGCGCGGTGGCCATTCAAGGTGACAAGATCTTCCTCCCCCCTCCTGATGACTACAGATGATTAACATCTGGTACTGGGGGTGGGGCGTTGGCAGTTGGCAGGAAGGGGCCATGGAGCAACTTGTCCTCCCCCCCACCCTTGTGGGGGCGGGGTCTAGGGAGGCTTCATTCCGGGCCACTCCCCATAACATCGGGGCATGGCTCGCCGGGAGGTTGGGGAGGAGGGCTTGTCGATGGGACTAGCTGATGTGAATTCTTTGCTGTTATGGATTGTGAGAAGGCCTCCCACTCTCCCCAGTGAGAGAGGGGTTGAGAGGGATGATGTCCCCTGGTGTCAGCAGGGGACAGAAGGATGTATTGTAGAAGATCCCTGATGTGAACAGGATTGGAATGTTAGGACTGATAATAGAAGAGGATATTTGGAGGGGGTAAGATGTAATTATTTATTATTATTGGGGGGGGAGTGTTGATTGTGTATTGTTTTTGAAATGCTGGGTCCCCCTGTGTGGGATACAGACCCTAGCGTTGCTGTATTTGTGTGTTGCTTTGATTGTTGGGTTCCCCTGTGTGGGAAAAAACCCCAATTATTGTATTTATTTGCCTTTGTAAGCCGCCTCGAGTCACCTTTGGGCAGGAGAGTGAGGGATACAAATTAAAAATGAAATGAAATGAAATGAACCAAGGCCACAAGCACAGTCTCAGTGCCATACCCTGGGTGAAAGCTGGACTGGGATGAATCTAGAAATCTGAGGTTATCTAGATGCTCCTGGAGCTGCTGAGCCACCCACTAAATAACCTTCCCTAAAAAGGGAATGTTAGAGACTGGCCAATAACTGCCAAGCCAATCAATGCCAAGCGATGGTTTCTTGAGCAGAAGCCAAACCACCACCTCCTTCAAAAATTCTGGTACTCTGCCCTCCCGAAGGGAGGTGCTGCTCACCCCCAGCAGCAATGGTCCTAACATCTCCCAGTAGGCCTTGACCAACCAGGATGGACACGGAGCCAGTTCACAACAGGTCACCCTAACTACCCCCAGAACATCCACAGCCCCCGCTGGCAGCACCTCCTGAAACAGATCCCATGAAACCAGACCAAACGGGGCTTCTTCACCCTCTGAATCTCCTCCTTCTGCTGAAACTACAGCACTGAAGTTGTGGTGAATCCAAGCGATCTTATCTGCAAAGTAGTTGACAAACATGTCACAGCAGGCCCTGGAAGATTCCACATCCAGGCAGAGGGAGGCTGGACTGACCAGACCCCTCACCACCCAGAACAGCTCTGCTGGATGAGACTTTGCAGCTGCTATGGGAGCAGCAAAGAATTCCTTCTTTGCCACCCTCACAGCCACAGCATAGGCCCATAAACTAGCTCTATGCCGCAACCTGTCTGCTTCAGTCCGAGAACGGTGTCATCATCGCTCTTACCGCCGCCCTTCCTGCTTCAAGCACCAGAGCCCCTCAGTGAACCAAGGTAACCTGCAGTGCCGGAACTGGGGGAGAGGATGCCTCGGAGCCGTCTGGTCAATGGGCTCAACCAGCAAGGTGTTCCAAGCCAGAACATGATTCTCGACTGAACAGCATTTGAGATCAGAGGTCAATTCCCCCAGTGCAGTCTGGAACCGATCCAGTTCCATCAATCTCTGGGGACGAGCCGATCAAATAGGCTCTGCACCTCTCTGGGGGCAGACATGTACTGGGAACCTGGCCTCATAAGACAAACAATATGCTTCTCTTGGAGGAACCTCCCCCAAGGATGTATGGGTAGTTCAGGTTCCATGTTCATTCAGTCCTTGGCTGACTGGAAGACCTTTGCCTACAACAATGCCAACTTACACTGCCTTAAAAAAAATAAGAAAAAAAAATGAATACAACAGTTGCTAAACAACTCTAAAATGGAATAATGGACTACTATCTAGGGCTGGATTTGATATGGCTGGATAAAGTTGACAACTGTGGTAACCAGTTCCAAACATCCTAAACTCCACCCCCGCCCAAAAAACAACCACCACCACCCTGGGATTTGCATTGGAGTGCTGGGAATGAAATTATCTGTAGCACATGGACACTTTTAGGTATATGGGCATGTTCTCATGAGTAAGGGTAGCTATTTCAGAGCCCTGTGCCTCTCTTACCTTTTCCTGATATATTTGCCTAGATACTCTTCTACTTCCAGTAAGAACAGCTAGAACAACAAGCACTCAGCAAGACAGTGACACCATGAAGGAAGGACAAAAGGAGGAAGTGCTAAGGGTTGCTGCAAGAGCAGATTATTCTCATTTCCCCCAGAATATCCCGTCCCACACCCTATACTTTGACCCCATTTGTTTACAAAGATCACTACCTCTTTGTCCTCATTTCAACTCCCTGCTCATGGGAACAAAGAGGAAGTTAAAGTAAACTAGGAGGTACTTACCACTAACAAAAGTACTCATTGGAATAAACCCTTTGTGTAAGTATGTGGAATGGTACAATCTTTTACAAGCTATGCAGAGGCTACCTCATATTTAACCTGCCATTATTCTTTCTTGTTCTGTCTTCCACGGCAGTGGAAAATAGCTGTTCTCCGTCTTTTTTCCTTCAGAGAAATCTTCTTTAATTACAGGTAAATTCTGTCAATAAACAATTTACCTTTCAAAGGAGCAACATTTTTTGAGACAACGAATTAATAATTACAAATAGTTATGGCCTTACGTGTTAATGAAGCCCTAATTTTAAGAACTCCTTTATTCTTCACAAGTTACTTAAGCTTATGAACACATTCAATCTTCAGAATCACCAGTTTTGGATGAAAATCACTTGTTTTGGTCATCATGAGCTACCATCTTTACTTGGCAGACTGCTGCTGCACAATGCCAATATGTCTCAACACTAAAAGATCAAGTGTGTCAGGTAGCAATATTCCAATCATATACTGACCTTTTGCTGTAATGAAAGTCATGTGTAAATCTAATCACACAATATCTATTTATACTGTAATCAAGGGAAAGGTTTGTTGTTGTTTTTACAAGTACTGTTCTAAGGGAGAAAAGAAAGGGAAGAGTTACTTTCCCATGAAGAACTGCTACAAGATATTTTGCTGAAAGTTAATCTTTATCATCCTGAATAAATAGAAAGATCAACAATATGATGATGATTGATTATTTATTAATTATTATTATTATTATTATTATTATTATTATTATTATTATTATTTCTGGTGTCATGGGAACAAATGGGTACAATATGGGTATAATCCTCATTCCTCTAATTTCAGGCATGCATATGAGCTACGTTCAATTTCTGGCTGGATGAAACAATAATAGCCTTTTTTTTAAAATCTCAACCCAGATCCTCAGCATAGGTCTTTCACAATTATTGAAGGGATGTTTGTTTATAGATTCAGGGCCTTAAGTACTACAAATCAAGAATGCTGTGAATTCTGCCACTCCCATAGACTTTCTCCAAAGCTCTTCCTATTGGAAACAGCAGACACCAACAAAAGGAATTTTTCCTATCAGCCTGGTCACATGTCTGGACACATTTTGCCTTGAAAGCTGGCCCAGGAGCCTTCCCCCAGCATCAGCTTTCTCCAACAATCCACCTGAGGCTGAGCTAGGCAGCTTTCTTTTAAGCTCTTTGTCTGAGCTGCAAAGCCAGCTGAGCCAAGAGAGTCTTTACCCTGTTTGGTCCAGTATAGGGTTCATTTGTCCTTTATATCCCATCACCTGTGCTTTTATGCCAGCAAATTAGTTGCTTAAGATTGTGTTTGTTCTCAAGGGCTGAAAACCATCGAATAGTCTCATATTTTTGAAAACAGATATTTCTTCATGCAGGACAGAAAACAACTGTGCTTCTTAGGTTAAGATGTTAAAGTTTCCACATGCACATTATATTACCAACTAGCCTCTGAAATACCAGATTTTAGCATCTGTCAGTCACTGGAAAGTGGAAACTGAACTTTTCTGACTATTGGCGTGATCATTTATGACAGCATATCTGTTTCCATTCAAGTGTTTTAAACTACCATTTGAATTCCTGTTATTTCCTTCCAAAATAAAATGCTATTGTAACAAATGTGTAGAAAAAAAGCCTGAAAATATTTGCCCTAGATATATTTTGCTATTTAATTTCTTTTTAAAAAGCTTTCCCTTGAGCTACATTTTTTTCTGAATATGTTTTAGCAAATTCTTCCAGTTTATTTACTTAAGACCTGTTTTTCTTTCTCTACAAAAATATGTGCCATCTTTCCATTATGAAACAGAACAATATCCTTGGGGTTGCTTTAAAAAAATGTTCATCCAGCAACTCCTTGAAGTGTAAAGGTGTCCTGTCAACACTTTTTCTACTTTTTTAGATGTAGTGGCAGCAACTCTATATCCATAATACAGCTTAGCTTCACTGGAGCAAGAGGAATACTATTTTCCTACATCCATATTATTTCAGTTACAGGAGAAGTAGTAGCAGTTACTTCTCAAGTCCTCACATTACCCCTTGTCACTTCCTTGCACACTCTAGATCACTGCCAGAGGACTCCTCTCTATATGAAGGTGTCATTGGTTCACTGCCACAGTCACAGATGGCAAACCATTCAGGAACTCCACTTCTTCATTGCATCTGTTGACTGGCTGACTCCAGTGTGAAATTGATTGACACCAAACAGCAACATGCCTGCTAAAGCTCACCCGGGTCAGACAGAAGGTATTCAGCTGTCAAGAACCACAGCATACAGGCCACAGGGTCATTTTCCAGTGAAGTATGCATCTGTACCCTTATCCGCTCATTGACTATTCAAGTGGCTTCATGTGGCAAACAAACTTTGTTGCAACTTCAGTTGGCTCATTTAGGGAATTTTATTTTATAGGGGGTATCATGATTCTATAATTTTACAATTTATAATAAAGCTTATAATCCCACCTTTTGGCGGCTTGGGGCAACTCACAATTTTAAATAAAATAAGATCAAATGAAACATATATAGGGAGGAGTAACACAGACAAAAATATATATAAGCTATATATCCTTACACTATAAGTAGGGAGAAGCTTAACTTTATCTTGGGCCATTTTTAAACAGACCACCCATAGGGGAGTGGTCCGTGTGCGGCACGTTGAACGCTGCTGTGGGGGCCATGCATGGAGGGAAGGAACAGATGGGTGCACACCCATCTCCACGCATGGGTTGCTCCATGTAGGAGGGGAGGTGAGGTGCATGGGTCACAGAAGTGCACACCCATGTACCTTCACATTCAAAAGGGAGACACCCACTCATGTCCACTGGGTGGACATGAGTGTGCACATCTTGTTTAAAAATGATCACACTTTGCTTAACTTCCCAGCTCTCACGTTGTCCCTCTCAATTCTGTTCAATCCTCTGTTGCCAATGTTATCCACCTCACCCATCAATTTGATCCTCTCCCTGTTCGCATTTGTTTTCACCTTCAAGAACCTTTAGAGCCTCACATTTACCTATCTTTCTGCCTTCATTTCATGCTGCATTCCAGTCTGAGAACTTTTCGCCAACAACTCCATCCACCCAAGTCAAACCATCTTTGCCCCTTCTCCCACATTGCATAAAATGTCTAGAATTCCCTCCCTCCCATCTTCCATTCCTCCCTCATGGCCTTCACATCCATCATAAAAACCATAAGAACATCTTAAGGAGATGTCTCCCTTTTCCATGTCACTCCTGTGAACAAACCTGAATCATCAGACTAAGCCATAAGAGGAACTGGCAATGATTAGCTCAGTCCGTTCCTCATTCCCACCCATCCTAAGAATTAGAAGCTCAGCCAGCTTAACCCGTAATACTCTCAGTACAATTCAACACCGGATGGGGACAAATGCACTCCCTCGGTGTGGAAAAACTCTGGCCAAGAGTGCCTAATTTTCCTATGTACAATGGAGCCTCCACCCCCACCCCAATCTCTCTAATCCACCTCCCTAAGTCCTTGTTCACCTTTCTTTTAACCTTGTCTGCTTTCCCCAAGGAGGTAGCATTCTGCCAGATTATCCTCTTCACTAGGTTGATCCATACCAGCTTGAGTATGGGACTCCTTCAACACCACCACAAACTCTTGTCCCATGAGGAACACCCCATTGATGTGTTTAAGGAACGTCCCTTGGATGGAAGGGCGTACCTGAAGGTAATCATATCCCTGGCACATGGAGTGTCACAAGTTGGCCCTTGCCCCATTAGTCCGTCTTGAAGTGTCTAACTCATAACAGTAGTACCTGATAGCAAACACCCTCCCAGAAGTATCTTTAGCTGATTCTATTACTAGTTCGCTGACATGAAATGCTCAAAAAAAGGCCAGCTTAAATATGGTGGAGAACAACTTAACTTCAAAACCATCGAGACAAACCCTGAATGAACATTCTACAAATACTAACTGAGAGGAGCAGAGTGATGGGGCTCAGGAATCCATCTTCCTACCCTGCTCACTGTACCAACTCTCAATTAGTCTTCTGGAGAAAAATCCTTCATTGAGAGTTGTGTGGCCCACCAAACCACTCCTGTAACCCAGAGCAGAAAGTTTATTGGTGATTGTTTTGTACAGCAAAAGGTTTTGGTGCCAGAAGCTGACGCCATTGTCAGTATTCAAAAAGGTAGCCCGTGTTACCAGATCCTTACCAGATCAGCTTTCATTTGCCTGAGATGTCTTGGCATACAGTCAGGAAAAGTATGTCCTACCTGGGACTATGGTGCAACAGACAAAATTCAAACTTCCCAGAAGGAACAGTAGCTGTTTGACAGTCAGCTTACTGGCTGACAGTCATCTGTCAATATTCTCCTACATGGCTGGCTCACTTGGGCCTAGGCCACTAGGGGGTTGAGACACTGGGTCACAACCCTCACAGTCACAGGTTTCTGCCGGGGCCTTGCCCTTCGAGCTATTCTTTGACATCATGGGCCCAACCATCCACATGAACAGGCCTCAGGCAGAGGGGTGAAGGTGGAAGAGGGTTCAAATTACCAGGCCATAGGGGAGGCTGCTCGTGTCCCAAGGAGTGTTCCGGTGTTGCCTCTCCCAAGTCCATTCCTGCTTGTTGGCATGGCGGGTGTCCTTAGAGGGAGGAGGCACCCAGATTCTTGCTTGTTTGTTCCTCACCACTTGCCCCACAACGTGCTTCCTCGTCAGACGCTGCTCCAGAGGAAGCTCCAACCGCTGCTGACCAGCTCCAGTGCTCAACTGACTGGAATCATGGACTGGCATTGGTTGAATGCCCTCAACGGCTTGCCTTGCAAGACTTTACTTCACATCCCTGGCCAGGCTGCATAGCAATCCTCGACGGTCAGACTCTTCTTTGTGCCTTTTCAGGTCATTGCCACAGCAACTCCTGCACAGCACTGCTGCCATTGCCATAACCATCAAAACTGAATGTGGGCCATTGCTGCTCTCTGCTCATTCTTTTAGTGGAAGTCCAACAAAGTGCCCTTTGCCGCCATTCCTTAGTTTCTGTAGGGGTTGGCAAAAGGGTAATTCTTCCAAAAGTCTACGTCTGCTGGAACTGAAGTCACTTTTCTATGCTTTCTCTTTGGCAATGAACTTCCAGTGCAGAAGTCTGACTCTGAGGGAATAGGGGCTCATGGGATGCAGTTAAAGGATTCCCAGACCAGGGCTGATGCAGTGCTGCTTCCCCTGATCCTGGGTGTGGGGTTCAGGGTATGCTCCCTTTGCTCACATGGCCCCCATGATGCTCTGACAGCAAAGGAAATGGCAGCCCAGATTCCCTTGCTCCCGAGGGAGATGAATAGAAACACCCCCAGGCAGCCACTGTTGGCAACAGTCTCAATATAGGAGCTCAAGACCCACATGTGCCTCCCGAGCTGGTATTTTCCCATCTCTGCCTTATGCTGTTTTATCCTTCAGCATCTCCAACACCCTTGAAGTTAGGTTAAATACATACACCTGCAACTTCTCAGCTTTATGTCCCAGTCCGTTCCTATGTATCCCTCTCCGTTTGTCATCCTGCCGATGATACACAACTTTACCTCTCTTTTCTGCAGACCCAGACCCGGCAGTCTCAGTGCTAACCCAGCGCCTGGCAGATGTGGGGGACTGGATGAGGGCGAGCTGTCTGAAGTTGAATCCTGACAAGACAGAAGTGACGTTGGTGGGTAGGACTGGGGTTGTGGTGACTCCCGTCATTGATGGGGTCTTCCCCCCTTTGGCCACACAGGTCCGTAATCTGGGGGTGCTCCTCGACTCACAGCTGCACCTGGATCTCCAGGTGGAGGCTGTGGCGAGGGGAGTATTTTGCCAATTACATCCCAACAAGACGGAGGTGATGCTGGTGAGTAGGGGTTGTGGTGACTCCCGTCATTGATGGGGTCTTCCCCCCTTTGGCCACACAGGTCCGTAATCTGGGGGTGCTCCTCGACTCACAGCTGCACGTGGATCTCCAGGTGGAGGCTGTGGCGAGGGGAGTATTTTGCCAATTACATCTGGTATGACAGCTGTGGCCGTATGTTTCGGACTCTGATCTGGCCACCATCATCCCTGCCGTTATTAGCTCTAGACTAGACTACTGTAACACACTCTTCATGGGGCTGCCCTTGGGGACAGTCCGGAGGTTGCAGCTGCTGCAGAATGCAACGGCTCATCTCTTAACGGGGACGGGTCGCCACAAGCACATTACACCGGTGCTCCGTTCTCTGCACTGGCTGCCTATATCTTCTGGGCCCAATTCAAGGTGTTGGTAAAGACCTATAAAGCCCTAAATGGCCTGGGCCCTGCTTACCTGTGGGACCGGCTCAGGCCCTGGGTCATATTGCAGCCCCTGTGATCAGCTGGGGATGCCTGACTCGAAGTCCCCCAGATTTTCTGGGTGGCGATGATGGGGATGGCGTTCTCGGTGGCTGCTCCTGGGCTGTGGAACTCCTTCCCAATGGAGGCCCACCTGGTCCCAGACCTCCCCTCTTTCCGAAGACAGTGTAAGACTTGGCTGTTCCACCAGGCCTTTAGGGAGGGAGATGGGTAGGGTGGGGTGGGCTAGGGGAGGGTTGGTTTTTTCCCCCTTCCTTTTAGTATATTTTTAGTATTTTAATGAATTTTATATTGTCTTTGAGATGTATTATATGAATGTGTTTTATTGTTGTTATTCTCTACGTGTGTTGTGAGCCACCCCGAGCTGCGCTGTGAGCAGGAGGATACAGGGTAGAAGATCAGTGAAATAAATAAATAAATGTTCAGTCTCCTCCTCTGTCCCTTCTCTCACCCTTCCACGTCTTTCCTGGAACGTGTCGTCTACTCCCGCTGCCTGAACCTCCTCTCGGCCAACTCCTCCCTCGACCCTCTCCAGTCCGGCTTCCGCCCCCTCCACTCTACTGAAACTGCCCTGGCCAAGATCGCCAATGATCT
>QEPC01004437.1:1200897-1217370 GCA_003113815.1 Sphenodon punctatus | reverse complement strand
GTAACCAAGCCAAGTACGTGCACTTGAGACCTCGCATCTTCATGAATGTTAGACCCCTTGTCTCTCCCTCTGTTCCCCTTCCTAAGTCTCTCCCCCAGCTCCTGTCTCTCAGATTGTAAGTCCTAGGGGCAGGGATCGTGTCTATTTTATTACTTTGTAAAGTGCCAGGTACACTGCTGGCGCTATATAAATGTTTGTTAATAATAAATAATAATAATTGACTTCTGTGAGATTTGTGTGGGCTCAATTGCTTTCAGGATTCCAACTTAGCTTAAAAGGGGATAGTTCCTGGTTTGATGAATGAAGTAAATACAACATGTTCTCAAAGGGACATCATTAAAAAGTGAAACAGAGTCATACCTTTATCTTATGGGTGTGTGTGTGCTGCTGAATTGAGGTTTGGAGAAATTAGGAACAGGTAGCATGTTTCTCAGTAGGCAGGAGATTTTTTCAATGAGCTGAAAGTTGATATTTTCAAGAGCTTCTCCTAGCTAATGAAATGTACTGGGGAGTAGTAAGTCCTAGATCAAGCAGGTGAAAATGGCATCTTCATCTTTCCAGGAACTACTGCAGAATACCCAGGATACTGTATAGAAAATATTGCCAAGATAAGCTAGTGTGTCTTTAAATAGGAAACAGGGAAGTAATCTGACAGTGTGCTTTAAAGACCCAGCCACACCAACTAGCTGGGGTTTGGGGGTTGTTTTATAGAGTACAAGGTTGCCAAAATGTTAAACAGACCAAAAGTCATGAAATCAGTTGAACAAGCAAAAACAACATGTGGCTTCTTCAAGTTTGTGTTTTGCTTTCTGAGTTGTTGAGCATAGTTCAGTTACAGCTGGCCAAACATCAGGACTGACAGCTGGCAAAAATTTCAGGACACTGAAAATTCATAATGTGTCAACATTTTGATTTAATTTGAAATTTCAACCACTATGTATAGTATTTTTTTTTCTATACTTGAAACTACATCTCAAACCAGGAGGGCTATTCTGTAATTCTCAAAGCCTCGCTGAAGTAGTCCCCCAAACGGGTCTACTCTTGAGCAAAGGGCCACAGAGTGTCACTTTAGTGGCTGCTCCACAACTCTGGAGCTCTCTGCCACTGGAAGTTTGCCAGATTTGGAACCTGAGCATCTTCCAGAGGCAATGCAATTTCTATTTGGCCAGGTGTTTGATGGTTGGGGATATGTTCTAGAAAGGTTAGGGGTTAGGGTGGGATAAGTTTATCTGTATTGAACTTTATCTTAATGTGTATCCATTTTATGTGCTTGCATTTTATATCTATTTTATGTTTAGTTTAAAAATAAAATAAAACGTTGTTACATGCCCTGAGTTCTAGGAATAAGCTGGATAGGAATTCAAAAAGTAAATAATAGTAAATAAATAAATAAATAAATATCTTAAGCCATGGATTGCTAAGCCGAGAGACATAGTTGCCAATTGATGTGCAAACCAGGGGCAGTTTACTAATCTGGGACATTTAGGTGGTAAGGACGCATTCTGCCTAAAGAATTACTGGGAAATTACTCTTCCATTGCTGGACCATTAATCTTTAGTAGTGGGAGAGCCTTGGTATCTTTATCTTGACTCAGTATGGATGGCTTCAAGTTACTCCCCCATCCATTTGTGCATAGGTTAAGATTTTCAGAGAGAACATTATAGATATGTGTGTTGTTAATGAGAATTGAGTTCCTACTTCAATTAACCCCTTTAAGAATCCCAGTCATAATCTGTTGTTCTACAGTAGCAGAGTAGAATCCTGAGGAATATTGGGAATTTTTCCTAGCTCTGCAACCTTCCTTATTTCAACACAGCATGAACTAAACTGCTGAATTTCAGTACAGGGGTTTTTGTCCCTTGAGCATAGCGTTGACATGGAGCTCCACAGCAGACTACACACGTATTCTATGAAAACAGGCTCTTCTTCATAGGAGGAGTTCAGAAGAACATTTTGCTCAGAACCTCTTTGAAGTCTGGCTATATTTTTAGGTGGATTTTTTCACAAAATAAGACCTAGGGGAGTATTTTCAGCCATTCATTTCATTTTTATTTTTGTTGTTGTTATTTTTATTTTTTAAAAGCCATGGAGTAATTTGAGAATGTTTACACAGAGGAGGAAATCTGGAAAAGTAACATACTGAGGAGATAATGGTAGGGCAAAAGGGAAAGTCTTGAATATAAATATTGTGTGTTAATATTTGCTCTGCTAAAGCCTACAAATATTCTGCATCAGTGGGTTATAAGTCTATGCCTTGTAGCAAAGATGATAAAAGATCTGGAAAGAAAAACTTGAGGAAAGGTTGAAGGAAATCGGTATGTTTAGTCTAGTGAAGAGAAGATTGAGGGGAGAAATGATAGCAATCTTCAAATATCTAAAGAGTTGCTACAAAGAAGATGTCAATGAACTGTTCGTCATTGCTGCAGAGGACAGAACTAGAAATAATGAAGTATTACGATTGTAAAATGTTTTTCTGCGATGGCAAGGAGTAAATTGTTGTTTAAGCAGAAGTGATTGGGTTTGATTATGGTGTATGGGTGATTGTGTTTATTGATGATTGATACGTTTCTGTATTTTATGTTTTGCTATGATCTTTGTGTTAAGCAATAAAAATTAAAGTAAGTAGAAATAATGGACTCAAATCACAGTCAGGTGGATTTTGGTTAAATGAAAAGAAAAAAATCCTAAGAGCAAGTGCTGTTTGGCAATGGTACAAGATGTCTAGGGATGTTGTAGGCTTTCCATTGAGCCATCTATTGGGGTGCCCTCATAAGGCTGTTGCTAACCTCTCTACCTTAACTGGGGTTGGGGCTCTTTCCACTTGCCCCTGCCCCACCACTACCTTGGTTTCCTCTGCCGCTGGCGCTGGCCCCGCCTTTAGCCTTGAAACCGGGTTTCGGCCAGGGGCAAGAGGTCACAGCGTGAAATCCCTCACAGGAGGTGCAGGTATGGCGAAACCTACACGTTGGATGAGAACATCTCCCAGTGCGGGAGAACTCATAGCATTGCCCAACGTTTCCCACTGCGGTCTGCTTGCCCCATGCCCTATTCGGGTCATTCACAGGGGCCACCCCACCTTTCATTAATAGGTGTCCACTGTCTTCTCTAGGGGCTCCCGTGGCGTCACTCATGCAAGTCAGCCAGAGGTCGTGAGCATGAGTGTCCCACCTCAATCCTGAGGTAAATGAAGCTCGGTGCCAGAAAGCCTCATCATACCTGAGCCAAGCCCCGGGGGGGGGGGGCGGTCTCATAGGCCCTCCATATTATCTCCCCATATTTCAATAATACCGCCCCTCTTTCCGAAAACATCTCTAATTGCACCCCATGATAGATTGCGTAGGCTGAGGTCCAGTTAGCCCAATTTCTATCTGCCCTGGGCCTCTTGTACTTTTCTTTTTCTTTTCGTTCGTCCTCTTCCCCAGGATCCACTATGGGATCACTGAAAAGAAGTGCAAACCGATCCACATAATCCCCTCTCCAGATCTTTTCCCTCGTGGCAGGCAGCAAGTGCTTGCCTATTGGGGTGGATAGATCTGCATAGGCACCCCCCAGAGGGGCTACCTGCCAAGATCTCCCTTCCAACTGCTCCCCATGGCTCTGGGATTCCTGGGACCAGACCTGCAGTGCCTGATGTGGTTGTGGCAGGCCCTGTTCTGTGCCTGCACCACCCATTCTTACTGGGGGCCTTGCTGTTCCAGACCCTGGTATAACTGGTGGGGCAACCTGCACCCAGCTCCCGTTCCACCAGAGGTATTGGGGGGGCGCTTCGCTGTTGTAGTTCTCGGTCCCATCCCGGTATTGTTCCCTGTTTGTGTTCCGCCCCATTGGCCCCCTTGCCCTGCCTCAGATGGGTATGTGCTCCCCCCATTCCCTGCGGCGTGGTGAGTAAAAGGAGGCATATTCCCCCCATACCCCACCCACTCTGACCACTCTGAAGCGGGAGGGGCGGCAGTTGGAGCAATGGTGGCAGCGTTTGCGTGCTGAAGCAGACACATTGCGAAATAGAGCTAGTTTACTAGCCTATGCCGTGGCTATGCAGGCAGCAAAAAAGGAGTTTTTTGCTGTTCTAATAGCATCCATAAAATTCCATCAAGCGCAGCTGTTCTGAGTGGTGCGGGGGCTGGTCAGTCCGGCCTCGTTCCACTTAGGAGTGGAATCATCTTGCACCCGTTGTGACATGTTTGTAGATTATTTTACTTATAAAATTGCTCAGATTCAGCACAGTTTTGATGCTGCATTTCTTGCAGTGGGGAAACCAGAGGTTATGGAAGCCCCGCCTTGTCCTAGTTTGTGGGATCAGTTTCGGTCGGCGACCCCCATCGATGCGGAAGATGTTCTTCGGGCTGATAGGGCTACCTGTTGTGAATTAGATCCATGCCCGTCCTGACTGGCTAAGGCCTGTCGGGAGACAATGGGGCCGTTACTGGCTGGGGTGGTCAATGCCTCCCTTAGGGAGGGCAGAATGCCAGACTGCCTTAAGGAGGCAGTGGTGCAGCCCCTGTTCAAGAAACCATCACCTGATGTTGACTTCCTTGCCAGCTATTGGCCAGTCTCTAATCTTCCCTTTATAGGGAAGGTTATTGAGTGGGTGGTGGTCCGGCAGTTGCAGGAGCATCTGGATCATATCGGTTTTCTTGATTCCTCACAGTCAGGATTTCGCCTGGGTTATGGCACTGAGACTGCGCTTGTGGCATTGGTCGATGACCTGCATCGGGAATTAGATCAGTGTTGTTCGACCATGCTGATTTTATTAGATCTGTCATCTGCTTCTGATACTGTTAACCATGAGATGTTGGTGACGTGCCTGCAGGACTGGGAAGGGGTGGGCAGTGTGGCTTTTGACTGGTTCCATTCTTTCATGGCCAGAAGAACTCAGAGAGTGGTGCTTGTGCATTATTTTTCATCATACTGAGACCTCTCGTGTGGAGTCCCGCAAGTCTGTTTTGTACCCTCTCCTGTTCAACATGTATGTGCAGCCACTTGGTGAGATTGACAGGAGGTTTGGCGTGCGGTGTCATCAATATGTTGCTGACACACAGCTTTCTCTCTCTTTTTCATCAGACCCAGGCCCTGCAGTCTCGGTGCTTACCGTGTGTCTGCCAGCTGTGGGGGATTGGATGAGAGAAAATCGACTGAGGCTGAATCCCAACAAGATGGAGGTGATGCTGGTGGGTAAGGCGGTGGGGGTGATGGCCCCCATCATTGATGGGGTCTGCCCTCCACTGGTTCCCAGGTATGGAGTCTGGGGGTGCTCCTTGATTCGCAGCTCCACTTGGATGCTCAGGTGGAGACTGTGGCAAGGAGCACCTTTCGCCAATTACATGTGGTGCGTCAGCTTTGGCCGTATGTTACAGACTCTGAGCTGGCCACTGCCATCCATTTTTTCATCACCTCTAGGCTAAACTACTGTAATGCACTCTACGTAGGGCTACCCATGGTGAAGGTTCAGAGACTGCAGCTGGTGCAGAATGCAGCGTCCCATCTCTTGGTGGGATTGGGTCACCGGGAACACATTACACCAGTTCTTTGGTTACTGCACTGGCTGCCTATAGTCTTCCGGGCCCAATTCAAGGTGTTGGTGTTTGCCTATAAAGTCCTAAACGGCCTTGGCCCAACCTACCTGCAGAACCACCTCACCCCTGAGTCCTGGATCGGTACCTGCGGTCATCGGGAGGTGCTCTCCTCAAGTTGCCCCATGTCTTCCGGGGGGCCACAATGAAGAGGGCTTTCTTGGTGGCTGCTCCTCAGCTGTGGAACTCCCTGCTATTAGAGGTATGTTTGGCCCCGTTCTCCCCTCTTTTCAATGTAGTTGTAAAACATGGCTGTTCCTCTTGGTGGGGAGGATGGGGTGGGTGGGGTGGGAGGGTTTGGTTTAGGGACAGGGTTTGGTTTTAGGATTAGGTTTTAGTCCTCCCATTTTGATGTTGTTATGTTTTTAAAGGTTTTATTGTGATTGTAAGCTGCCCCAAGTTGCTGTGCAGGAGGGGCAGGATATTAAATTTTGGAATAAATAAATAAAATAAATAAAAATAAATAAAATTCATCATCAAGTATGCCAAATTTAGTCTTGACATACATGGAAGCAACTGCTTTTTAATGGGATTAGCAAACACTCCAGGGCACTTATGGACCAATATCTACATGTTTACAGCTCCACTGATCCTCAGGTAAATTGAAGATGCTGAGACCAAGGGTATGACCGAGAGGCTGTGGGTGTGACATTTCAATTTCCCATCATCTGGCTCAAATTCACATTGATCATAGCTGCTTTCTCACATTACTTATTCTCAAGAACAGAAACATGAGACAGAAAGGCAGGGCTGATCTCGACACCTGCTATCGCTTTCAAATTAAAACATGCAAAGGCTAATTGATCACAAACCAACTTGAAATGAATGAAGCACAATAGCTAGGCAACATCTTATTTCTTTTAGGATACACCTGAATCCAAGCATCTTCTGCTTCCTTTTTATAGCAGTATATGAATTCTGAAACTCAGAGCATTTTCTTTAACCTGAAAATTAAGTTGATATCTGTCTATAATTAGTATGTAAAAAAATCATGTCGCTGCGTAACTCAAAGAAACAAGATCAGCATTAAGCACAGAACCACACTGAATATTCATTTATTTGGACATATAGCCCACCCTACCCTGAGGACTTAGTATGAGTTACAAATATAACGAGCATATATATANTGGTGCGGGGGCTGGTCAGTCCGGCCTCGTTCCACTTAGGAGTGGAATCATCTTGCACCCGTTGTGACATGTTTGTAGATTATTTTACTTATAAAATTGCTCAGATTCAGCACAGTTTTGATGCTGCATTTCTTGCAGTGGGGAAACCAGAGGTTATGGAAGCCCCGCCTTGTCCTAGTTTGTGGGATCAGTTTCGGTCGGCGACCCCCATCGATGCGGAAGATGTTCTTCGGGCTGATAGGGCTACCTGTTGTGAATTAGATCCATGCCCGTCCTGACTGGCTAAGGCCTGTCGGGAGACAATGGGGCCGTTACTGGCTGGGGTGGTCAATGCCTCCCTTAGGGAGGGCAGAATGCCAGACTGCCTTAAGGAGGCAGTGGTGCAGCCCCTGTTCAAGAAACCATCACCTGATGTTGACTTCCTTGCCAGCTATTGGCCAGTCTCTAATCTTCCCTTTATAGGGAAGGTTATTGAGTGGGTGGTGGTCCGGCAGTTGCAGGAGCATCTGGATCATATCGGTTTTCTTGATTCCTCACAGTCAGGATTTCGCCTGGGTTATGGCACTGAGACTGCGCTTGTGGCATTGGTCGATGACCTGCATCGGGAATTAGATCAGTGTTGTTCGACCATGCTGATTTTATTAGATCTGTCATCTGCTTCTGATACTGTTAACCATGAGATGTTGGTGACGTGCCTGCAGGACTGGGAAGGGGTGGGCAGTGTGGCTTTTGACTGGTTCCATTCTTTCATGGCCAGAAGAACTCAGAGAGTGGTGCTTGTGCATTATTTTTCATCATACTGAGACCTCTCGTGTGGAGTCCCGCAAGTCTGTTTTGTACCCTCTCCTGTTCAACATGTATGTGCAGCCACTTGGTGAGATTGACAGGAGGTTTGGCGTGCGGTGTCATCAATATGTTGCTGACACACAGCTTTCTCTCTCTTTTTCATCAGACCCAGGCCCTGCAGTCTCGGTGCTTACCGTGTGTCTGCCAGCTGTGGGGGATTGGATGAGAGAAAATCGACTGAGGCTGAATCCCAACAAGATGGAGGTGATGCTGGTGGGTAAGGCGGTGGGGGTGATGGCCCCCATCATTGATGGGGTCTGCCCTCCACTGGTTCCCAGGTATGGAGTCTGGGGGTGCTCCTTGATTCGCAGCTCCACTTGGATGCTCAGGTGGAGACTGTGGCAAGGAGCACCTTTCGCCAATTACATGTGGTGCGTCAGCTTTGGCCGTATGTTACAGACTCTGAGCTGGCCACTGCCATCCATTTTTTCATCACCTCTAGGCTAAACTACTGTAATGCACTCTACGTAGGGCTACCCATGGTGAAGGTTCAGAGACTGCAGCTGGTGCAGAATGCAGCGTCCCATCTCTTGGTGGGATTGGGTCACCGGGAACACATTACACCAGTTCTTTGGTTACTGCACTGGCTGCCTATAGTCTTCCGGGCCCAATTCAAGGTGTTGGTGTTTGCCTATAAAGTCCTAAACGGCCTTGGCCCAACCTACCTGCAGAACCACCTCACCCCTGAGTCCTGGATCGGTACCTGCGGTCATCGGGAGGTGCTCTCCTCAAGTTGCCCCATGTCTTCCGGGGGGCCACAATGAAGAGGGCTTTCTTGGTGGCTGCTCCTCAGCTGTGGAACTCCCTGCTATTAGAGGTATGTTTGGCCCCGTTCTCCCCTCTTTTCAATGTAGTTGTAAAACATGGCTGTTCCTCTTGGTGGGGAGGATGGGGTGGGTGGGGTGGGAGGGTTTGGTTTAGGGACAGGGTTTGGTTTTAGGATTAGGTTTTAGTCCTCCCATTTTGATGTTGTTATGTTTTTAAAGGTTTTATTGTGATTGTAAGCTGCCCCAAGTTGCTGTGCAGGAGGGGCAGGATATTAAATTTTGGAATAAATAAATAAAATAAATAAAAATAAATAAAATTCATCATCAAGTATGCCAAATTTAGTCTTGACATACATGGAAGCAACTGCTTTTTAATGGGATTAGCAAACACTCCAGGGCACTTATGGACCAATATCTACATGTTTACAGCTCCACTGATCCTCAGGTAAATTGAAGATGCTGAGACCAAGGGTATGACCGAGAGGCTGTGGGTGTGACATTTCAATTTCCCATCATCTGGCTCAAATTCACATTGATCATAGCTGCTTTCTCACATTACTTATTCTCAAGAACAGAAACATGAGACAGAAAGGCAGGGCTGATCTCGACACCTGCTATCGCTTTCAAATTAAAACATGCAAAGGCTAATTGATCACAAACCAACTTGAAATGAATGAAGCACAATAGCTAGGCAACATCTTATTTCTTTTAGGATACACCTGAATCCAAGCATCTTCTGCTTCCTTTTTATAGCAGTATATGAATTCTGAAACTCAGAGCATTTTCTTTAACCTGAAAATTAAGTTGATATCTGTCTATAATTAGTATGTAAAAAAATCATGTCGCTGCGTAACTCAAAGAAACAAGATCAGCATTAAGCACAGAACCACACTGAATATTCATTTATTTGGACATATAGCCCACCCTACCCTGAGGACTTAGTATGAGTTACAAATATAACGAGCATATATATAAACCTCCCCCTGAAACACCACCTCTCTAAAGCCAATTCTTGCCCGAACACCTGGCCAATAGGAAGGTCTTATACTGCTCCCCTAAGATGCTCAGGATTGGGTCTTGGCAAGAGAAGGGAATTCCAGAGCTGTGGGGAAATCACCAAGAAAGCCTCATTATAAATTATTGTTGTTATTATTATTTAAAAAATCTTATCCACCCCCCCCCCCATTGCCAAAGGCAGCTCGGAGCGGCGTACAATATACAAGCATAAAATATACACATAACTTAAAACAAACAATAAAACCATCATCCCCCCCAACCCTATCCCACCCCACCCCCCTACCCATCTCTTTCACCAAATGCCTGGCAGGACAGCCAAGTCTTAAACTGATGCCTGAATGAGGGAAGCCCCCCTCCTTGGATGTACGCACTTGGCACCATGATGAAATTAGATAACTGATTATACTTGGCTATACTCTCATGTATAGCTTCATCTTGTTGATGCTAATCTGACATTCCTCTGTGTATCAGCTCTCAGTACTTTTCTACTAGAAGTCTGGCCAAATCTTTCTAAAAGTACAGACCTTTAGGAAAAAACAGGCCTTTGGAAGAGTTTCTCTGAATGCTGAAACCCTGAACAATTAGGGATGGACAAACCTGAAGAGGTGTCCTTTCCATCAGAGCACTGACTGGGAGGATGGCATCTCATACTACCTCCAGTTCTTCTCCCATTAGCAGAAAGGGGAAGAGGCTACAGGAGAGAATACACATATGTGGCTGGGAGAGTTATTGCAGCCCCAACAGAAATACAAAGGGGCAAAAACTTGCAGTGGAAACACTGTGTCAGTCAATGGATGTGATCCCTTATAACTCAAAACTGGCAATCAAGAGTGCAGTTAGGAGAGGTAATAAAAATTCATTGTTTGCCACACTTTATATGGAAAGAGGGCATATTCACACATCTTATTAAAATTCAAAGGAACTGAACATATCCCAAAGCCCAAGAGAACTGAGGACAAATAACTTACCTTGCAGCTTACTTTAAAGTCTAAATTCACCTTGAAAGCACTTTCCCCATTACAGTTTTGCTGAGTAACTTTCAATTTCTTTCTTACCTACCAGGTAATTATAGAACATTTCCCCCCTGACGAATGCATACAAAAGGGGGTCATTTCAACATTTTATGCAGATTATCATGGTTTGTTCTCACAGATATCTTTGTTGAAAATTACTTCCCTATTGGTCTACCTTTCTCTAAACCATCCTTTTCATTTCCTTATTCTCCATATTTTTTTCACTCAGCTGTGTCATTTGATCTTAAACTGCTTTGGTATGAATATTGCTGAACTCTGCACTTGGTTCATTTTCTTCTTCTCCTGCTTTCTCATTTAATTTTACATCTACTGTTGTCAAGAAACAACAGAGCTTAGGTATGTGCGGACGAGACTGGAAATGTTAATAGAAGGCTAAAGTCCTGCAGCTCTGTGGACAAAATTGATCTTGAAGAGACTCCAAAGGGAATTGCGCCAATTTAACCAAGAGTAGAATCTGCCCCTGTGAGTTTAAACACTTAAGGCTAGATTTTACATTGATATAAATTAATTTAGCTCAATGAAGTCGATTTAACAGCCATTAAGGTGTTATCAAATCACATACTTGCTGCTTTACTCTTGTGAGAGTTGGAAAGAGAGGCACCCTATTTGATTAAATTATGTACAGTATGATGAGAGAATCTCATTTGTCCCAGTTAATGCTACAATTCTGAAACCCACAGTTCCCTCCACAATCATAACACATTTGGTTTTTACTTGTACTTTTTCTTGCAATTAAACTGTAGAATCCATCACCATTGGATGTTGTGATGGTCAAAAGTTTAACTCGGCTCAAAGAGAATCAGATAAGATGATGGAGTATTGGTCCAGTAATGACTAATATTCAAGATGGTCAGAAGATGCAACCTTTTAAGAGCTAGGAGAGAATGATGAAATGGATTAAGAACATAAGTAGTTCCATACTGGGTCATACCAATGGTCCATCAAGTCCAGCATCCTGTCTCTTACAGTGACCAATCTCTCTCTCTGGAGAAGTACCCAACAGGTCACAATGGGCAATCCATTTCCTGTTCTTCCAGCCCCCAACAGTAAGAGGTTATGCTCCCAACACCTACTTGGCTAATAGCCATTAACTGACCTATTCTCCAAGAACTTATCCAATCCCTTTTTAAACTAGCTACTCTACCAGCCGTGAACACTTTCTCTGGCAGTAAGTTCCACAAGTGAATTGTGCGCAGAGTGAAAAAAATACGTTCTCTTATTTGTTTCAACTCTGCTACCAGTTAATTTCATGGTAATACTTTTAGAGAAGGTAAATAACCACTCCCTATATATGTGTTCTACACCACTCATGATTTTATAAACTTTTATCATATCCCCTCTCAGTCACCTCTTCTCCAAGCTGACGATCCCTAACGTATCAAGCCTCTCTTCATACAGGAGTCATTCCATACCCTTGATCATTTTTGTTGCCCCTCTCTGTACCTTTCTTAGTAGGGATGTGAGAACAGAACGGGGTTTGGATCTTCAGCCGTTCGGCCTGAAAACCTAGTTCGGGTTTGGTCCGGTGGAGTTTGGTCTCACAGAACGTTTGGTGGAGTTCAGACCTGTCAGGAGGCTTGGGGCATTCCAGGGACCCCCAATGGTGCCCGTGGTGGCATGGCAGGCCATTGCAGACCCAGCAGCAGCAGCAGAGACTGGGAAGGCTTGGCGCTTGGCACCCCGGGTTGCCAGGTTCAGCGCTTGGTCCCTGTGGGTGCCCGTGGTGGCATGGCAGGCTGTCGGAAACACAGCAGCAGCAGCAACATAGACCAGGAAGGCTTGGTGCTTGGCACCCCGGGTTTCCCGGGCAGGCAGGCTTGGTGCTTGGCCCCTGGGGGTTCCCATGGCACCAGGGCTGACTGTATGAGACCCAGTGGCAGAAGCAGCAGAGGCTGGGAAGGCTTGGGGCTTGGTGGCTGGCCTGGCACCCCTACTTGGCCGGGCATTGCAGGCTGGCAGGCCTCCAGGTCTGCTCGCTCTATGCTGGCTGTGTTCTCCATTTCTAGGCACCATCACGGCAGGTGGCTGGTTGGCTGGCTAAGTGAATCACCACTGGGCCAGGCTACTTGACCAATTTGCAGAAGAGTTGCTTGAGATCTGGTGAGTAGGATGCCAGCCTGCAGTGCCCAACTCAGAATGGGTGCCATGCCAGCCACCAAGCTCTGACTGGGCCTCTTCCCTGCCTGGAACGTAGGCCACAGAACCCTGACAGTGGGTCCTGGGGCTGGAGTGTCAGCTTCTGGATGAAGTGGAATGATGGCCCCAGAACCCTGACCGTGGGTCCCAGAGCTGGAGTGGCTTCTTCTTGATATGGTAGGATGACAGTTCCCTGTGAGTAGAATGATGATCCCAGAACCCTGATGGTGGGTCCTGGGACAGGAGTGGCAGCTTCTGGATGATGTGGATGGACAGCCCTCCCTGCCTGGAACGTAGACCCCAGAACCCTGGAGTAGCTGCCTGTTTCTTGATGCCGTGGAATGGCAGGTCTCTGTGAGTGGAATGGCGGCCCCAGAACCCTGACAGTGGGTCCTGGAACTAGAGTGGCAGCTTCTAGATGACATGGATGGACAGCCCCCGTGTCTGTAATGTAGCGCCCAGAACCCTGATGGTGGGTCCTGGGTCTGGAGTGGCTGGCTGCCTCTGAAGTGAGGAGACAGAGCTAATATTTTAAGCCCCCAGAGGAGCCTCTCCTAGGAAGCAGCAGGAGAAGCAACAGCTAACTGGGGACTAGGTAGCAGCACCTCCTACTTTCCCAATGCTCCTGGACTTACGGTGATTGACAGGCTCCTCTTGGCTATTTCCTCACCTAAGTAATGATGCTGGATACCTCCTCTAAGTCCAAATCACTGTCTGTGTCCAACAGGAGCAGAGCCGGTTCTCCCTGTAAGTGAATTAGGAACCTCCATGTGGGTCGGCGAGCAATCACCTCCACCACAAAGAGCTGATGGTTAGGGCTGTAGCAGAATATCACAGCGGTAGCTATTTCCAGCGGAAACAGTGTTTCCGCAATTAGTGGAACGGCATGGCAGAGGCTTTCATTCCACTGTTTCATTCCGCGGTTCCGCTTATTTAATTCCGCAACTTAGTGGAATCGTGGAAACATGACATTTTCGCTATTTCCGCAATTCCACCAGCGCCAAAAAATAGCGGAATAGCGGTTTTCCGCGATTTCCGCAATTTTCCCACAATTTTTCCGCAATTCCGCGATTTGCAGAATTTCGGCGGAATTAGCGGAATATCCGCAGAAAAGTCACGGTGTGGCGCGGGCAGTTTCGAAATGGCGGAACGGAATCGCGGCATGGTAAAAGCTGCTGCCGCATCAGCCCTACTGATGGTCTCCGACTCAGTCACGGCCAGGAATGGTCTCAGCACAAAGACCGTGTGAGCCAGGATCTCCCAATTCCACCCCATTGTACCCTGGAGGTGCCCCACTGTCTGTCACCAGTTGAATCTGACCCTGATGCAAAGCAGCTTTAATGATCATCTCTGCCAAATATCAGAAAGATGTGATAAAGGGTCCCAATTTTAGATGCCTGCACAGCATATGCAGAGAAGGAGTCTATGCCAGGGATTCTCTTATGTGTCACTGTGGTATAAGATCAGTTTGTAATGTCAATTGGCCAGCAGAAATGTCAACCAAATATCCTCATTTTGTGCTGTGACCATCACAACTTCTCTCCCCCACTTTTTACTGTGAACTCAGAAGCATCTGTTTAGGAAAGAGCCAATAGAGATTCTCTTATGTCCTCTGTCACAGTGCTGCAGGATGTGATTGTGATGATAATTGGCCAGCCTAGATGTGTAAACTGTGTTTCATGATTTTTGGGATGCTATCCCCAAAGTCCCAGTCATGTGCCTTCTATGCCCGCCTCAAAGCCACTACCTATTGGTCCTGTAAAGCTGGAAGCATGCAGTAATTGTCCAGTGAAAGTGTCTGTCAGTCTTTTAGGTTGCTCCACATCCTCCCTCCTACAGCAGCACCAGCATCAGGCTGAGCAGGAGGAGCACCCCTATTGCCAGCAGCAGTAGCAGCTACTCGTATGTGCAGGTCACTCTGGCGAGCATGGCAGACTGACAGCACTGGCAGACAGTGAAGTGGAATGACAACCCTCCCTGCCTGGAATGTAGGCCCCAGAACCCTGACAGCGGGACCTGGGGCTGGAGTGGCTGGCTGTTTCTTGATGCAGTAGAATGACAGCTCCCTGTGAGTGGAATTACATAAGAACATAAGAAGTTACATACCAGGTCACACCAATGGTCCATTGAGCCCAGCATCCTGTCTCAGACAGTGGCCAATCACGGGGGCCTGGGAGAAGAATCCAACAGGTCACCATGCTATCCATTCCCTGTGGGTCATCCCCAGGCTCGCGAAAGTAAAGGGTTTTGTTTCCCAATCCTATCTGGCTAATAGCTGCTAATGGACCTATCTTCCAGAAACCTGTCCAAACTTCTTTTAAACTCAGCTATACTGCTGGCCTTGACCACCTCCCCTGGCAGTAAATTCTGCAACCAAATTGTACGCTGAGTGAAAAAAGACTTTCTTTTGTTTGTTTTTTCTCAGCCATCTGTTTATTTATTTATTTATTTTATTTATTTGTTCAATTTATATCCCACCCCTCCTGAAAACAGCTCGGGGCGACTTCCAACAATAAAAACAATATATAAGACCATTTAAAACATATACAATATCAAATATAAAATATAAAATATTAAAACAGGACCTGGGATATTTAAAACCAAATAGGGTAGGGGAGATAAACCATTAACACCCCCCTCCCTAAAGCTGGGTGAACAGCCAGGTTTTGCATCTTCATCGAAATGTCAAGAGGCTTGGGGCCAGGCAGGCCTCCTCCAGAAGGGAGTTCCAAAGATGCGACCTGGCCACTGAGAATGCCCTCTCCATTGTGGCCCCCCGCTTAACATGTGGGACCTCCAAGAAAGCACCCCCGGCAGACCGAAGGAGCCACTGTGGGGCACGGAGGGCAAGGCGGTCCCTGAGGCATGAGGGGCTGAGACTGTGAAGGGCTTTATAGATCAGTACCAACACCTTGAACCTGACTCGGCACGCTATCAGCAGCCAGTGCAGAGCCTGGAACACAGGTGTTATGTGCTCCCGATGACCCGTCCCCGAAAGGAGGCAGGCCGCCACATTCTGCACTAGCTGCAGCCTCAAAATCAGGTACAAGGGAAGCCCCACGTAGAGTGCGTTACAGTAGTCCAGCCTCGAGGTGACGAAGGCATGGATGAGGGAGGCTAGGTTCAGGCCGGAGACGAATGGACGCAGCCTCCATACCAGATACAACTGGCAAAAGGCAGCATTTGCGACTGCCTCCACCTGCCGCTCCAGATGGAGATCCACGTCCAACACCACCCCCAGACTCCGGACCTGTTGAGCTACAGGAGGGTGAACCCCCCCAATAAGGGGGGCCGAAACCTCCCTCGCTCTCCCCACCACCATCACATCTGTCTTATTGGGGTTGAGCTTCAGTCTGCTCTGCCACATCCATTCCGCCACGGTCTCCAAACACTGGGATAGCACCAAGATAGCAGGGTCTGGGTCCGTTGAAAAAGAGAGGTACAGCTGAGTATCATCAGCATATTGGTGACATCACACCCCGAACCCTCTCACGACCTCCCCCAAGGACTGCATATAAATGTTAAACAATAAGGGAGACAGAATAGAACCCAGCGGAATGCCGCATGATAAAGCGCAGGGGCAAGATGTCTCATCCCCCAGCACTACCTGCTGGCTTCTCCCCGAGAGGAATGAACGGAACCATTCAAGAACAGTCCCATCCAGACCCCCCAGTTCACGCAGCTGTCTCAACAGCAGCCCATGGTCCATGGTATCAAAAGCGGCCGAGAGATCTAGCAGCATGAGAAATGTTGAACATCCTGCATCCATCTCCCAGCAGAGATCATCGAACAAGGCCACCAGTGCATTCTCGGTGCCATAGTCGTGACGGAACACAGATTGAAACAGGTCCAGGAAACCGATGCCATCAAGATGCGCCTGGAGCTGGATTGCCACCGCCCACTCAATAACCTTCCCTAAAAAGGGAAGGTTAGAGACAGGTCAGTAACTGGCGAGCGCATCCATGTCCAAAGATGG
>QEPC01004437.1:1150558-1192971 GCA_003113815.1 Sphenodon punctatus | reverse complement strand
CTCTTCATTTCAGAGCTTGAGGAAAGTCAAAACTTTTATTGGTCTCTTTACAAGAGCCAATTAGAATCCAGTGTATCTCCTTACTGACTGACGTGTATCTGATGTCATTTATGACAACCTAAGGATAGAAACTCCTTTAGTAAGCAATCCTTTAAAAGGAAAGACACAAAGAGATGATTTTCAGACTGAAATCCTAAATATTATTGGGTTTCTTTCTCATTCAACATCTTTACGGCAAAGGGATGGATCTGGACTGTATGTAAGATATAATTTCTTGATATCTTTGAGCCAATGAATTGTGCAAATGTTAAGCTCTTACAAGCTTTTTCTTAAGATGGAAATGTTTTAAGATCATGTAACTTTGATTGGCCATCATACCATTCAATCTAAGATACTGATGCTTTCTATTTATATTTAAGTAAACTTTGCATATATTTTTATAATCCAAAAGACTCATGTTCCTTTATTATTAATGTATTGTCGTTTACAATACTTTCTTTGAAGCCGGACTTCAAAGTAAGTGTAAAACTCAATTTATATATTTAGGAGAGAAAGGTCCAATCCAGTATGTTTAGTACAGCTGGGAAATTTAGCCTTTCTTCCTATTTATGAAAAGAGTGACAGAAATGTGACAGAACGACCCCATTCATGGATAGCACAACTCCATTTGGGGCTATGACAGAATCTGGAAACCTCTAATTTATTTTTGCAATAACTTAAAAATAAAACTGCAAAGATTGCAGATCTCAAACCACTTACTGTGGAGTAGACTAACTGATTTCAATTGGACTATTCCAGAGTACTTGGTTTGAGGATTGTAACCAAAGAATAATTCTTCTGTTATTGTCCCAAGTCTAACCTATGGTCTAGGAATAACAATAGCAAAGGCCATCCTTTCCCACACTAAAGAGGAGATCACTCATTATTCACTTTGGAACAGACACTGAGAGTTTGGCCAAAACCGTTATCACCAATGAAGCTCACACCAGATACACAAAAACACTGATGTAATGTCTGATGACCATGGAACAGTCCCAAATCGGGAAGAATAGACATTCTTGAGCCCTGAATAGATGGCACTGGAGGAAGACATGTGTATGGTTTAAGTTCCTTTTAAGCCCTATTTCAACAACTGGGCTAAGTAGTGCATGGGATGTGTTATCATGGCTAAAGGATGAATTTCACATTACAACTCCATGGGAAATGTTATCTCTCTCCTTTTATAGTTGTCCATCAGGAGTGTTCCACAGACATCTCCCCACCCAAATGCAGTGGACTGCAGCTTGGGTAGATTAGAACACTAGGACAGCCAATGAGAGAAGGCTTCGGAAAGATTTTTTATAAAGGGGGCTTAGGTGAAGAACAGTTGGGCCACTGTGAGAAAAAGAGGAAGAGAACCTTGGCTCTGGAGCTGGGGGGATGGGGTGGGAGGGGACAGGCTAAAGGACTAATTTCTTATTTTGGCTTTTAGGGAAATGTTATTGCTTTCGCTTTATAGTTGCCTGTCAAGGGTGTACCACAGAGATTTCCAGTCCTAAACCACACAATTTATGCCCACACTACTGTCCATCTCCTAAAGTCTTAATCACACAATATCTTTCTCCTTGGCAAAGTCAAACTCACTATTTGTTCATTACTTCTGGCATTTCAATGGTCCACCTTATGATGTGGGGTGGCAAAAAACAAGAGATCATCAAGCACCACAGGCCTCGGTAAGAATTTCACACACCACTCAGAAAGTAGGTTTGTGCTACCACCCATTCTAAAAAGAATGCTGTGTGAATGGGCGCAATGGAAGTAAATTCCATGGCTTTTTTCTTTCCTTTATTGTCTCTCTCTCCCAATATCAAAGACATGGTTGAAGTGTTATGGGAAGAAAGAAATTTACAATTTCTATTTCCTGAACACCTTCATCTTACTCTTTATATTTGCATAAATTCATTTTTTAATAAAACTTTCAAGTAAAGAGTCTGGCAACAGAACTCTTACGGCTAAGACAAGAATATAAAATAACACAAAATTGAATCTCTTCTTGGTTCTAATGAAAGGCACTATCTCATTTTCTAGACACAATACCTAACAACTTCATTTGGGATCCAAAAGAATGATAGCCCCCTTCATTGTTTTCCAGATATAAATTATAAAAGAATAAACACCTGCAAGAAGTTACTTTTAGAAGATGTTGATAAGTGACAGCTTTATTCCTCAGCTGGCAACTGACTGGATTAAACTTTTCAGTTGAAGGACAAGATCAGCCTGTCTGTGGCAAAGGTGAAAACACAAAAGAATAAATTACATGATAGTTCCCAATGACCCTACTGCCAATAACAGGCCCCACTGTATTCACGTGCATGAAAATCCATGCTGGTGGAATTTTATTTCACAGTAATCAGCTGGTAACTCTCTGATTCTCTGACCTCATTCTACTGAACCGTGAAATCTGTCATCTTTTGTCCTTATTTCTACCACAACGCAGGTATCACAATAGCCTAAACTCTCAAGATAGGGCTGCGACCAATCCATGATTTCCTGTGATTATCCAAGAATCAGATTCCAACCCTAGTATAGAATTCATGAAATAATAATAAAAAAATCTAGGAATGGGTGCAAGAAACTACTTTTCCCACTTTTAAATAATTTTAAATCACTTTTGCCACCTTGAGTGCTCTAATCTTGCACCACTATTAACTTTCAGATCCACCAGCGACAACTAAGTAGAGCCTTAGGTTCTGTAAGTGAGCATTGACTTTAATGGAGTAATACCAATTTACACAGTTAGGGCCAATATGTTTATTTATTTATTTATTTCGTTAAATTTATTGGTCGCCCCCTCATACCTATGGCATCTCGGGGCGGCTAGGACCATTTTCAATGGTTTAATAAATTCCTAACTCTCAAAGCATTCCCCCAAATGCATGTGTCCAGTAAAGATATGCGTAGATCAAGTTTCATCATGGGTTGTATGTCCTGAATATGGTCAAGTTCTGCTCTTCAGTGATTTTTCAATTGCCTTAGATAAACCAAGTAATGTTCTCTCATTTTTGTATCTTGTAACACAGCAGTTCCTTGCTGGTGTGATAGCAAGTCTTCCTACAGATTTGCCTGCCTCGGTCATGCCCTCAGTCTTCCTGCCTCAGCCAAGTTTCCGATCCATTCTAGCTCTTTTCAGAGTTTCAGCCTTACCGCTACCCAGCCTTATCCCAGACACTTTCCCTCATCTGCTCTGCTCTATCTGGCCATCTGTCTTGACCCAGCATCGTACCTTGGCTCCTGTCCAACATTCTGACTTTTTAACTCCATGTTTTTCTACTTGGCCTGCTTCTGGGGGGCAGACTTGTTTTACCCCTTTGACTTGGTGTCGGCCTCTGTCTATCCCCTCTGGCCCATGCCAGGTCCTAGCACTATGGTTCCATGTTATTAAAGTAGATAAACTTTTGGAACACAACTCTCACACAAAGAGCAGGGAGGGAATCAGCCAGATTGTATATTAAATGCATATATTATAAGTTATTATTACTCACCAACTGTCATCAGCTTAGACTGCTCTTCTGTGTCTAGGAAAAACTTACTACATACCAACCTCAATTCTAGAAAATTACACTTTTGATTGTATTTCATATATATCAGTAGAGCTAGAGAATGTATAATTTCTAGTGACATGGTCATCCATTATAAAAGAGCTTGTTATTACATAGGACCTTCAGCTTGTACTGGAGTCTATGGCCATTTTCAGATGTGCATCAAATTAGCAGATTTGTTTTCATTCACATGAAATAAACAGTCACAGAATATCACACGTTTAATGTTAGACATGTATAATTTCAGGGAGTAACGTTCTGTTAATGGAGCTTGCACAGGCTGGTGCGTTGCCAGGCTTTTCTAAATCATCATATTCATGCAGTAATTAAGTGTTTAGATGTGAATTCCAGATTTTCTCCCACAAATGTCTAAATCCGATTTTGTTTTTCTAATTCCAGGACCTCTATGTTGAGGTTTTACAAAACCAGATTTAAATCTAGGCATTTCCACATTACAGGAGTGAGAGCTGTTTAAATGTGCCACTCACATAAGAATTTTGTCTCGTCTAAAAGTGCCCCGAGAGCAACTTACCCAAATGTTTCCATCTTGGTGGTATGGCTTCCAGTTTCTTCCTGTATAACTATAAAGCATCCGATATTGGGTCACCCAATCAGAGCTGCTGTATCTGCCTTGAGTTGCAATTGCACTGATCTGTTTCCTGTTCCCAAAATCCACTTGCAGCCATTGATAATCGTCACTGTCTGATGGAGACCAGCCTCCAGCCCCTGGGGAAGTGAAGCAAAGACAGAAATTTGGACTTCTTAATACATTGAATAGTTCTTTACATGACATTGGTTAATTTTCAAAACCTACAGACATGAATTACACTAATCCAACACAAACATTTACAAGAGATATATGGGGTGATTTAGTTTTATCAATTTAGTCATATTTTTCCTCAGCTACTGCTGGGGGTTAATTTACCTTCAAACTAGATCACATAATTGCTTTAGCCTTTTTATGATGTACTTATGTTGTGGAACAGCCCACCCCGATGGAAGAGCAAATTCTCTATAATGCTTTAATTAGAGATTATTAGTAAGTGTCAACATTTAATTGTCCAAGGGTTGGCCAATTTGCCATGACATCCTTTGGTCAGAATCAGCCAGGAAAAAGAGCAACAATATATTGATTTTTATGTCCTACAAATGGAGTTGCAAATTATAACACATTTTTCAAATTAAGAGGGAGGTAATAACAGCATGAATCCATACAACCCTTCCCTGGTGGTATAGCATTTCAATGAAATGTACAGACTTCAAAGAATATCTGTCAACAAGACTTTAAAAAGCAGAGGGTAGTGAAGAGGAGGGATAGATTTTTATTTATTGGGTAAAAGGGATGTCAGAGGAATGCATTAACTGGTTATCAATTAGCTTCATATCAATATCATTAGTAATGTTTTTCTCAATTACTAGATTGTGTTTAACTGTTTTTATTAAACAAGAATAATGATGTGTAGATAAAAGACAGAATCCTGGCAGTCTGGCAATTTCTCACTCTGCTAAAGAAAAACTATCGGTCCTTTCAAACATCCAAAAGACAGGCAGAAAATAGTCAGAGATAACCATGGAGGGTGGGGGAGAAGGGGTGTTACAATGGGATGGTTGTGACATCTGAACTGGTGAACCACTTGTAAAATTATGGATCACTTTTCTTCCATGAATATTACATGACTCAGCAGATTAGACATTACAACCACCCTGTTGTAACTCGCAAGCTTTGCTCTGGCTTCTTTCTGGATGTCTGAAAGCACCCCACAAAAAAAAGAGAAACACCAATTAATTAAAACACAGGTGGGCAGTGAGAGGCGGTGGCAGCTCTTAGAGGCAGTGGTGAAACAGCTGGGACCAAGTGCTCACCTGAGGGAACGTTCGGAGGCAGGGCCAGTGAGCTGCGTTCACCCAAGGCGGGCATTTAAAAACCCCGGCATATGGCGGCGGCAGTGGCAGTGAGAGGCGGTGGCAGCTCTTAGAGGTGGCGACAAAACATCTGGGACCGAGTGCTCACCTGAGGGAACGTTCGGAGGCGGGGCCAGTGAGCTGCATTCACCCAAGGCGGGCATTTAAAAACCCCAGCAGACGGTGGCGGCAGTGGCAGTGAGAGGCAGCAGAAGCTCTTAGAGGCGGCGGTGAAACAGCTGGGACCGAGTGCTCACCTGAGGGAATGTTCGGTGGCGGGGCCAGTGAGCTGCATTCACCCAAGGTGGGCATTTAAAAACCCCAGCAGAGGCGGCGGCGCTGGAGGCGCGTGCCGGGGCAGCATGCCTAAGGGCTGTGCATGCAAGGGCGCGCCCTTGTGCGCGCAGCCTTAGGCGGTGGCAGGAGCGGCAGGAGCCATAATGGTGAGGCAGCGGCGTGGCCCGGAAAGGGAGTTGGTGGACATTCCTCCTTCCAAACAATGCAGACTGGACAATTTTGCTATTAGGACAAAGGGTACTGCCATGGTGGGTGCAGGCGAGGTTGTGGCTCCCTCTAGTCTCCCACTTTCAAATCGTTTCTCTGGACTTCCGGTAGAGGAGATTGGGGAGGGGAGGTCGGAGGGAGGGGAAGACTGAGGGCCTCGTAAATGTAAAAGGAAGCTTTCCACCTCAAATTTTCAACTGCCTTCCCCGGTGTCCTGTGCCTCTACGAACTTAGGAGAGGCGCTTCCCCTGACTTCAACCCAGGGCAGCTGCTGGCGGGACACAGATTGGGCTCGCCATTTGGCAGAGCAATCAGTATTAATTGGCAGGACTTTACAACATATCTTTGCCCAGCTTACCATACTCACTCGTATTATTGAGGAGCAGAGGGGGCCTCCACTGGGCCGGGACCCTATGGGTAATGGTGCGCCCCCTCCCTCGGCTATGGAGTGTGCTCATGTGGGCAGGCCATGGCTGGGCAAGGATGTTCTGACACCTGCACCGACCCCTGTAGAACCCGACTGGGACAATTCAGGAGGTCAGGTGGGAAACTATATTTTCTGTCAGCATGCCATTATCTTTATTATATTTCCCCTCCCAAATGGGTTTTCCCCCAAATGGTCCACCACTAGGTTGGTGGCTGAACATCTGGGAAATCTGCTTGGATCCCCCTGTTATCCCAGGGACATAAAGAGTGTCAGATATTTGTATTCCGAGGAAGGGGCATCTAGGTATGCAATCTCATTTAGAAATAGCTCGTGGCCCGATCACATCTGGAGGGCTAGTCAACTCTTGTATCTAAATAGGATACAGCTTGGGAAAATCTATATCAATGAGTCCCTCCATGCCCCCAGGCTGACTACAGATTCGGGGCCAGAGGCCCTTAGGGCAGGGACACACGAAATTAGGACCATGCGAGTGAGTGCTGGTCAGGGCAGGATTGACCTGCCAAACAGGGAAGTTGGCAATAGGCGTGGCGGCCCTAGGAGTCAGGGTTGTCTTGGTGGAAGGGGGGAGCAAGAGATTATACATGGGATCTCCTCCCGTTCTCCCCCCGAGGAAATGGAGATCATTCCACCCCCTTCTGACCACGCCAGAGTACCACCGGGGGGCTTACCCCAGCCCCCTGACTTACCAGACTGTGGGAACTCTGGACTGGAGGGGTATTGGGACCTGGGGAGAGCTTTGCAAAGGGATGCGAGCTGGCCTGCTGAGGGGGTAGGTCTAGCTTGGGGTACACACTTGGGCAGAGAAAGTGGATGTTGGATTAAGCCAGAGGTAATCAAGGCCCCCCCCCGGGGATGGCAAGAATGGAAATACTTATGTGATGGGACCCGAACAATTAGGGGGAGCAGAAGAAGATGGGAGTCAGGTGCTGGTCCCCTTGTCGGGACTTAAACACCCTGTAGTGTCAGGTATGAGTTGGGATGCCTTCTGCACCCTGGAAGGCCTTGAACTGAGCAACCCCGAGCTGGGTACCCCTTTGTGGGTTTCTGAGTTAGGACATATGGGGGGGGGAACCTGGTGGCGAGTTAGCCACTTCAAGAAGCCAGAACTCTCCTAGCGGAGAGAGAGTATTGGGGGGAGATCCCGAGCAGAGACAAGAAATGGCCTCCCCCTTGTATTGTGAGGATGATTGCGCCCCTGTCCTTGTAAGTGGGGAGGTGCCCCCAGCTACAGCGGGGCTGATGGGGGCTGACCCTAGACGATCAAGTGGCAGGGACCTCAGGCCTGAAGGGAAACAGAGAAGACTAAGACCGATTGACTTGCCAGGATTGTGTCCTGGAATTTGGCAGGTTGGAGGGGCAAATCCAGGGACCCAGAGGCTGTGACTTTTTTACTCGCCTTCGATATAATAATGATCCAGGAGACCTGGGCCAGAGATAAACCAGTTTTCCCAGGCTACGAAGTTTTCTGGCATACAGCTCGAGGCAGAGGCCGCCCAAGCGGGGGGGTGACTTGTTTTATCAAGGCTACCCAAGGAGTTACGGTATCTGCTTTGCCCTTCGAACCACCGGACGGCTGTGGTTGCCTGTGGGAACTAGATAGCTATCAATTGGTAGTGTTATGTGTGTATATTCCCCCAGAAAATTCCGTAAACTTCACCCAGAATATTTGGTCGGATTTGACCTTTTTTCTAAAGAAAATCCAGGATAAGTTCCCAGCCACAGGAGTGATTTTGGGGGGTGACTTTAATGCCCGTATGGGCGAGTCTGACTGAGATCTGGGCCTTATTGGAAAGGTGCGGGACACCGAGGAGGAGGGCCCCCTTGAGGATAGGAAATCTAGGGAATCGAGCACAAATTCCAGTGGATTGGCACTGGCCAATCTTCTAACTCAATTAGATCTGTATCCACTCAATGGTCGCCACTGGATGGATCAGCCAGGAGAGTATACCTATATTTCCCCCAGGGGATGCAGTACGCCGGATCATCTTATTGTCTCTGCCTCTATGGTGGGTTTGGTTACGACTTTCTGTGTGGGTTCACAGCTTATTAGTGATCATCTTCCACTGTTACTCACATTGAAATTCCCCAGGACCATGGGATCAGCTACCTCTCCCCGGGTTGTGGCCCCTTCCGGGTCCACAGGGGGGTTGAGGAGAAGGCGGCGCTGGGACGATCACACAGAGAAGGAGTTTAGGACCCTAGTAAACTCTGTGATTAGTAAACAGATGTTGGGGAAATTAGAAACTGTCACCACACAAACAGGGTTACTTACTTGGTACCAGTCTATGGTGGAATGGCTTGCCCCTATCCTTTTTACTACCTGTCCTAGATCTAGTGTTGAGGACTCGAACTGTAGGACCCTGCGCGGCTGGTTCGATGAAGAATGTTGGCTTATTAGGTCAGAACTTAGATGCCATTATCGCCACTTTAGGGTTACACAGGGGAATGGGTTTCTTTTGGCTTTTCTGAGCAAAAGAAGGGAGTACAGAGCACTGCTGAAGGCGAAACGGGATGCCCATTACCAATTAAAGTGGGGGGAGCTTACTGAAGCCTTTACATGTAACCCAACGCATTTTTGGGAAATGGTGAGAGGCATTGGTTTAGAGGCATCTCCTCATACTGCCCCCTTGGTTTCTGAGAATGATCGGGTTCAACACTTCTCCAGTTTGTATATGGCTTCTAGACCCTTGGTGAGAGAGCTGGCCCTGGTTACATCTGCCCCTGCCTGGGACCTGGTTATTCCCGAGGAGGTAGCTGCTTTAATTACCAGCTTGAAGACAGGGAAGGCCCCGGGAGTCGATGGTATAACGGCAGAGTGCTTAAAGGCTGATGTGGAGTGGTGGGCTCCCATTTTGGCTGCCCTTTTTTCATGGATAAATGAGTCCGGTATCATCCCAGTAGATTGGGGACAAGCAATTGTTGTCCCCATCTTCAAGAAGGGCAATCTGGCTTCCACCAGTAACTACAGGCCGATCAGCTTGCTGAATATTATAAGCAAGCTGTATGCCAAGTATTTGCTGGTAAGGTTACATGGATGGCTGGAAGCAAAGGGCATCTTGTCAAACGCCCAAATAGGTTTTCAAAAGGGGAGATCCACCAGTGACCATTGTTTCCTGCTATCCCATCTGGCTGGAAAGTATGCAAGGTCCTCACACCCCCTGTATGCTGCCTTTATTGATTTAAGGGCAGCTTTCGATACGGTCCCAAGGGACCGGCTGTGGAGGAAACTGGCGGCCTTGGGCCTTGACCCAAGGCTGCTGCATTTGATCATAAACCTCCACAGGGGAAACTCTATCAGGGTGAGGCTAAACCACCTGGGAGCAATGTCGGACAGTATACCCGTGGAGAGGGGGGTGAAGCAGGGATGTGTCCTGGCCCCGATGCTTTTCTCTATTTATCTAAATGACATTATGGAAGTCCTGGCATTGGTGGCCAGTCACGCTCCCCGAGTAGGGGGGGTAGAAATTCCTTGCCTTTTGTATGCGGACGATACGGTCCTGTTATCACGGACCCAGATTGGGCTACATCGTCTGCTGGTCGTCTTTGGGAATTTCTGTCAGGACAATCTGCTGGAAATAAACCAGGAAAAGTCCAAAATAGTCTGTTTCACGCAGAAAAAGATCTCATATAGATGGAAGTTGGCAAACCAGGAGATAGCACAGGTCCCGGCATATAGGTATTTGGGCCTGCTGTTCCAGGCATCTGGGGCATGGAATTTGCAGGCGCAATTCTCCCTGAACAGAGCCAGGAGACTAAAAACAAATCTGCTTAGTTTTTTCAGGGCGGGGGGAGGTCACTTGGTTGCCCCGGCAATCCACTTTTATAATCACAAGTTGGTACCCCAGTTGCTGTATGGGGCCCTTTTTTGGGCCCTGAGTAAGTTGAGGGACCTGGAGAAATTCCAGGCGGGGGTAGCATGGGCGATTTTGATGGCCCCACATGGCATCCCAATTCAGGTGCTTTGCCGTGAGTGTGGCCTGCTCCCCTTGTGGGCTAAGGTCTGGCAAGGGGCTATTACATATTATTTACTAGGCACAGGAAAACCGGTAAATCCGGAATCCAGTAATGCCGGTACTGGGCGTACCGGCATTATCGGATTCGACCCGGTAAATCCGGTCCGGTTACCGGATTCCGGGTACCGGATTTTTTACATTGCAGCCATTTAAAAATGGCTGCAATGTAAAAAGCCCCACCAAAAAAGTAAAAAAACAAACAAAAAACCTCCCCGAGTCCAGGCTGCGCGGGTGGAAGGGGGGACACCCACCACCCACCCTGCCCAGCCTGGATTTTTGTTTAAAAAAAGAGCCCACCCCCCAGCACCAGCGGCCGTGGCGTCCCCGCAGCCGCCGGTAAGTATGACCCGATCCCTGGGGGGGTGTTTAACACCCCCCCAGGGATCACCCCTACTAAAGTTCAGTGCTTTCTTTGCTTTGCTTACCTTGCAGAGCTCCGGCGGCGGCAGCGGGCGGTCTGGCGGCCTCAGCGCTGGCTGTGGCTGCCGGCGTCAGAGATGCTCTAGGCCTTCCGGGTTAACACAGGTGTATTAAAAAGTTAATTAAGAATGAGGCATTGTGGACCACAATGTAAAAGTGATGGCATTTTTCAAAACTATATTGACAATAGTTGTAAGGATTCTATTTTTAAAAGCAACAGATCATTCTACTTATACCCAAATGTGCAATTTCAGTGAGACGAAATAATTTGCAAATATTTAAAATAGCTCCTGGGCTTTATACGAATCTGTATGTGTGAACTGGATGTGGTAGGTTTTATGTAACCACACAAAACTGCAAGATTTTCCAAATGGTAAACTGCTGCATTTTCAGTTCCTACCACAGTAGTGTCTCATTCTACACCTAGCAGGGCAGGAGGTATGAAGTCATCTGCCTCCGTCATTTTAGAATCCACGCATTCCAGGTCAAGATGCTAGTGCAGACTTCAGCTGCCCGGTGTTAGCACACAATTGTAAAGCGCCGGGTACAAAGCTGGCGCTATACAAATAATAATAATAATAATAATAGCGTGGTAAAAACACTTCTCTTTAAAGAGGTGTTGCTCAATCTAATTTTTACCCTGTGGAACATGTGTTCTCTAAAAGTTGAGTGTTAGTGCATACTCAAGGTTAGCGGTTAGCACGGCTAGTACTACCAGAGACAGATACTGGACTAGGTGGACCATTGGTCTGACCTATTCTGGCATTTGTATTCTTTGCCCCCTTGACTTCCCAAGACTGCACTACCTGAAAGTAAAGGGAGAAATTAATAAGGGGACTTTACCCTATATCACAGTCTTAGGTTGGACATACTTCCATCCCTAGCACCATCCCAAGTCTACTAAAGTGGTCAACAACTAAGAAAGGGGGGCCATGAAAGGATGGGCTAATAAGCAGTATTTCTTCATAACAGCAAGAGAATTTAACCCCTTGACTCTTAAGTCCCATTTTTGTAACACATTCTTTGTTAGGATTTTCCTTCACAAATCTCTAACAAACAAAAAGTAGAAGGGTATTTCAATAGGAAAGGGAAGTGAAAGTCAACAAACAGAAAGATGGATATTTTCAGCATTGCTTAGCCGAGCAGCATGTGAAGGGAATGGCGATCAGCCCCAAAGGGAGGGCATGTGTCAGACCTTCACCAGAAACATACTGTGGAGATCGATGAAAAGTTTCCTGTTACTGTTTGATCTATCAAGCAGTGTAATTTGGGGGAGCTGATTACTTTGTTCATTTGGCTTGTGAAATGTGTAACCTCTATTGATCTAAGGATTAAGGATGGTTCTCCTTCTTTCATCAGATACACACTCTGAAATAAGTTGTAAGAAAGTAGGATTAGCTGAAGTTTTTCCCTCATGGAGGTCCCCTTTCACCGATGTGCCTAAGCATGTGTTTAAGTTATAGATGCAACAGGGTACCAACAAAAACAGGCACCCTGTCAAATCTAGGGTATATGACCACATTTGGGAATTAATTGGCACCCTGACAGGCTACCCGACATTCTGGAAGTGCACTTTCCCATACTTTCCAGGATGTCCCAGGAAGCCAAATTCAGCTCCTGCCTGCACCTGCACACTCCCCAGGCTGAATCACCACCTGGCTGCTCCGCCCAGATGCCGCTGCTCCTCCCAGCCACTGCCCAGATGAGCCAGGTTCTTCCCACTCAGCTTTTCTGAGGGTTGGAGGCAGGGGGGAAGTGAGGAGGCCTCTCCTGACATGCCCATCTATGGGGTCTGTGGCACACCATGTGCCCATTGATTTTCTGGCCGGAAGTTGAGTCTTGGCATGCTGGGAGAGGTCTCCTCACTTCCCTACCCTGCTCAGAAAAGCAGAGCAGGAAGAACCCGGCTCAGCTGAGCAGCCCTGCACAATGTATTTTTCATAAGCATCCTACATTAAAGAGGAGGCATGGCCACCCTAGGGTTATTGGGTGGGATTTGTTAGCTTGTCATGTGCAGGGGATCAGACTAGATGATCTGATTATACATTTTGAGCTTAGAGTTCATGATTCTGTGACTCCAATGGAAGTTGGATCAGTGCTAATAGCTAGCACTAGCACAAAGCAGATGAAGGATGAATACAGATGTTTCTTGCTATGAATAAGTGTAGGAGAATCCTTATTAATTATTCTCCAAGTATATCAACTGAGGCAGTGAAATTAGGACTTTCAAGTGTCCTGCACTGGAACCAATGCAGCCCTGCACCATGTATTTTTCATAAACATGCTGTATTAAAGCCTAAGCAGAACTCACCACCCCTAATTCAGACCAGATCCCAGAGAAAGCAGAAGTAAAAACTAAATTCTAGTATGCTACCAGTTAAGAGCAGGACAGTGGTGGCTGGTGGGTTCTAAGGCTGGTGGGTCAGTAGTGGGGGGGGGGAAGCCACTGGTAGGCACGACCAAGTAGAATTTTGAAATTACTATGGAATTTTACAGCCTTAGTTCCCCATCTGTAAAAAATGGGAATGTGTGTGTTGTGAAATTGCATAGGCCTAACAGAAATGCTAATTTCCTTGCTACAATGTAACCAAAACTGAAGCGTTTCTTTTGACACAAATATGTCAGAACAGACATTGAAATGCTATTATAACTCATTCTTTGTTGAAATGTAACCAAAAAGTATACACTGGATTCATAATTATGTGATATTGTAACTAAATGAAGCCATTGTAGCTCATTTAAGACTATGTAGAATGTTATAAGTTAAGTAAGACATTATTTAGTATAAGCATTGATTCATTGATCTAGATAAGAAATAGAATGTGTTAGGAGGGAAATAGCCAAATGATCAGAGGAGGTAAATCACAAGATACTATGCGAACTGTTGTGAAGGAGGCCATATTCCTGTCAAGGAATGCCTGAGAGAAAGCAGAGACTCCGTGTTCCCAAAGCAAAAACTGAATAGTTTATAACTCACAGGGACACTGGAAATAGAGGAAGGTAATAAAATTGATAAGAGAGCTAACGTTACCAGAGAGGGAAAGATGACTTGGTCAGACAATAAGATGCCTCCACAAGGGTGTGTGTGGGGTGCCCAGGGCCAGGGAGTCAAGTCCTCCCTCCGGAGGGAGGAGGGGCAGGACCCTATTGGTCAGGGCAAACCCCCAAACCAATGATTAAGCAGAAGGACCCCAATCATGAATAAGCCATAAGGGGAACATTCTGGAGTATAGGGCAAACAGCCCCTTGACATGGATAAGTAATAAGAAAAACCTGTATATAAGGCCAGCCTCTGGATCAGTTCTTTGCCCTTCACAGTACTTGTCCGCTAACCCTATCAGGGTGCCGGCTAGCTCGGTGATTGGCCCTCTCTGGGACTTCTCCCTAGGACGTCCTACAACGTGCTTCAGAGCTAGGCTCTCTCTCTCTCTCTCTCTCTCTCTCTCAGCTTCGTTTGGGCCCCCTGCCCGCCCTCCTTCTGGAACCAGACCGTTGACCTCTGATCACGTAAGAATATATGCTTTGTATGTATTTGAAGTAGTCAGAGTAGGTGAGGGACTATATGTTAAAAATGCAAGTGCTTCATTAATAACTGGTATGTTAAATTGTGTTGCTATCATTGAATAAATGTCTATTTGATTGAACAAGAGAGTCATTATTAGAAATAGAAAGAGGAGTAATTCCCCACCCTCTCAAACACAGTAGTATTTCCACTTGATCCTGAAATTGAAAGGGACCTGCTTCACCAGGGTGCAGGAAAGCAGCTGAACCCCTCTTGGACAGGGACCTGCTTCACCAGGGTGCAGAAAAGCAGCTGAACCCCTTTTAATTTCTTTTCAGTGTGTGTGTGTCTGTCTGTCTCTCTCTGTGTTCCCCCTCATACTTGTCCTCCTCCTTCTTCTTCTTTTATTATTAATTATTAATTATTATTATTATTATTATTATTATTATTATTATAAGCATTTATATAGCACCAGAAATGTACCTGGTGCTTTACAAAAAATAAGATAGACATAGTCCATGCCCGAGAGATTGTAAGCCCACTGGCAGGGACCTGTCTCCAATAGCCACCAGCAGTCAATGTGTTCAATGGCAGGAGTACCATAACAGCTAGCCCATATTTCAAACGAACCAACTAGCAGGCCACAGTCAGAGCTTAACGCAATAATTAACCTGGGGTTCTTTCCATTTGCCTTCAGTTTCTCAGCCAAATGCTGCAGTCATGTTTTAAAGCTTCTCTCCAAAACTTTAGGGAAACTTGCTTCCTTAGGCCCCTACGATAAGACATGGAACCCAGGATGGGAATGGTTCTTGATGGATAGCATTGGGAATAGTGGATAGAGTAAAGATTCTCCAGTTAGCTGTAATATCCATCTAAGGTCAATCTGACATCTAGAGAATGGGAGAGCACTCCACTTGCCTAGTTTAATCTTTAGGATATTCTCCCTAAGGGTATTGCTGTCTCTGTTTTGATACTGATTTTGGAGAAAACTAGGCTAATTTTGCTTGCTGTCAGGGGCCAAGCTTTGCCACAGTAACCCCCGTGTAAGAGCAAGGCACCCCCAGTAAGGTATTTGCCCTATATTAGGGTAGTTGCCCTATATTAGGGCAAGAGGCTTTAGTAATCCTTGGTATATTTTATATTGCTGTATTGAATTACAAAATGTTGTTTATTATGTATCTTGAGAATTTGCGGCTGTGGTAAAACTCGGTCTGATAAACAATATATAGACAAATTAACCATTCGCAAAATAGATGTCTATTGCACAATGACTAGACTAGGTTGGAGGATATTGGTTAACATCAGGCACGGATTCGTACTTTGGATTGGTACCAAATACAATATCTGGATTGCCATTTGCTGAGTGATATGTTTATTTAACTAATTTTGTTTATTAAGCAATTTTACCTATATGGTGTTTACCTGTATTTGTATATGTTATTGTTTGTATGTTTGTTGTGTGTTTTGTTTGTTTTTGTTGTTTATTTGGGCCACGGTGAGAGCCAGTGCCGTTAATAAAATTGAATTGAATAGTGAAAGCCAAAAATCACAGGTTTGTCACAACTCTCATCACTTATGGATTTTCAACACCCCTATGTTGCTCACCCCACTTCCCTGCATGGTGGGAAATTCCAGGGGCATCCTTGCTGGGTCAGTGTCCCTTCGACAAGAGAGAGAAACTGGAGAGACTTACTGTGTGGTATAATAGTCCATTTATTTACAAATGTCCTAGTTCCTCCAGGTCCAGCATCACAAGGGCTCCATTTATTTACAAATGTCCTAGTTCCTCCAGGTCCAGCATCACAAGGGTTCCCAAAAAGGCTCTCTCTGTAGCTTTCTGCCCCCAAAGTCCAGCATGCAATCTCCAACCAGACTGCAGCTCTCTACTCAGACACAGACTGAAAGCTGTCCCAATCAGTATTCAGCATTGCCCAGTCCAAACCATTGTTATAAGACATGGGGCTTGCAGACACGCTTAGGTGTGGCTGATGGCCCTATACAATGACTTGCATTCCTGGGGAAATTAACCCCAACTAGGGATGGGCAAACAGAATGCCATTAGGATGTTTGGACGTTCAGTTCGAAACCCGAGTACGGGTTCAGTTGTTCGGTTTGGCGGAGTTCGGTTTGTCTGAACTCGGCTGAACATTCAAAAAAGTGCTATCGGTACTGAAACCTAATTTTTTTTTGTATCGGTATTTTTGGCCCTGAAACCACCCCTGGTGTCCACCCCTGGTGCCAGGAAGTCTGCTCCTCAGCTGCCTCCCCCTTCCAGTCATGTTTTTCCCACCCCCGAATTTATCCGAACTTTTCCGAACTGTTTGGCAGTTCGAGTGTTTGGTTCGGAAGTTCAGTTCGATCATTTGAACAGGCCGAGTTCGGGCCGAACTCCAAACTTCCGAACTGCATTTACCCATCCTTAATCCCAACAGGGAGTTACATTCCCAGGGGGACCCCAAATCCATAACACTTACAAACATGAGGTGGCAACACTGAAACAGGCAAATTCTTTAAAAAACACAACAAAAAAACACCAAACCTGTAATTTTAGAGCAACCAACCAACCCCAAAGTCCAGCTCATGATGGAGCCACCACAAACAAATCTCACCCCCTCAAATCTACTCAGTAACCTTAGGTTCAGGGGCCAAATGTGGTCAATGGTGAGGTTTTATACTCTTTTCCAGCTCCTGGATATGGCCCCTGGATCCACTTCCTAACCCCAAATACTAAAAGACTGAACTCAGGATAAGGGAGCCGAGATGAGGGCGCACACAATGATAGGGTGTGGCAGATCCATGGCAAAGTCCCCCCTCCCCCCCATCTGCTATGGGGAAAAACAGGGAACCAAGCAGAGCCAAGTCCAGTGCACATTGGGGCAGGAGGCAAAAAGCTCCCTTCGCCCCCACCCCATCTGCTCCGGGGAAACACAAAAGGTGAATCCTCTTTCTCTTTTAAAAAATTCACTTTTAGAAGCAGCAGGTTACAACAAAGTCCTTGACAGTACACATGGGGTCACAAATCTTAACTCTCCCCTAACCCCCCCCCCCCCACACACACACATCTGCCCAGGGAATATGCAAGCGAGGCAAACAACAAAACAACAACAACAACCACCCTCTCTTTATTCACTTAAGCAGCAGCACGTTAGAAGCACCACAGTGCATATGGGAGCAAGCAGGGGACACCCTGGAGCAGGAGGAACCAATGTATACCAATGCAGGAGACACCATGCAATGGCAAAGGAATCAATGTTGTGAGTTAGATGAAGATGACTGAAGCTAACAAAGCCACATCTTATGCTGCAAGTCACTATTCAATCACATGTGGGGGAATTTGTTCCTGACCCCTGCCATGGTGATCAGGGAGATACTGAGCATCTGGAGTAAGACCCACCAGTCAACCATCTGATTTAACACCCACTTAACATAAGAAGTGCAATACGGGGCCAGAACCATGGTCCATCAAGTCCAGCATCCTGTTTCCAGCAGTGGCCAGCTACTAAAGAGAAGCCAAGTACAGGTCATGGAGTGTGACCCATCTCCTGTTGATCAATCTCAATGAGCAAATTTAACTACTTTCTGTTTGAAGCTAGTTATGGTGCTGGCTTTAAGCGCCTCCTCTGGCAATGAGTTTCATAACTGTATCATCCACTAAGTGAAAAAAAATAATATTTCCTTTGGTTTGTTTAAATCTGGAAATTGATCCATCCCTTCTATCATCCTTGTTACCCTTCTCTGAACTTTTTCTAGTCCTATTGTACCATTCCTGAAATGGGGCAACCAGAACTGCAAACAATATTCAAGGTTGGGGTCATACCAAAAATGTATACAGCTACATTTATAGAGCCCTGTGCCCACTTGGAGGGCATGGGACTTTCAGCAACACTCAGGCATAGCAACAGCATGAAAAAAGTAGAGATTTGTGCTACTGGTTTGCACGTAGATCTACTGTGTACAACTAGAGTTTCCCTGAAGACAAAAAAATTTATTGTTTGCTTTTTAATTTTTTTTAACCCCCTTTCTTCCTCTGGATCTGGTTCAGTTATGCAGTAAACCACCCATTAGCCACCCCGAGATGAGTAAGCAGGAGAGGTGGGGGGGAGGGGCGCATGAAAATGTAAACAAACAAACATATATAAATGGCAGTGCAGTAAACGGTAATATGTGGTATATTCGCCCTTGGCAGCTGTACTGCTGGAATTGAGGGAAAGGACCTTGAGTTCTGTGGCCTTGGCCCATGTATTTGCATTCTGGAATAAAGTGACTAGATTTTCTGGGAGGGGCCTACTGGTTCTGCTGAAGGCAGATTCGTTCAGCAGTCGGTGGTGACAGGAAATAGAAGCTCACTTGTTTAAATTGGGCCTCTCTAGAGATTATTTGCTTGAGAGGGGCGCTAAAGCTGCAGAGCTAGAATTACGCCAAATGTGGATAGATATTTCTTATCAGGAGGAGGTTGCGAGGGTTAGAGCTTCCCTGCATTTGGACATGTTTTTATTGTTACCCAGGAGACCTTTTTCTATGGCTAGTTACTTTGCCAATTCTGGCGCCCCTAGAGGGAAGACTTTATTTTTGGCGGCTAGGTGTAATGCCCTCCCTACACAACTTTTGCAAGGCCATTACAGTAGGATTCCATTTCAGAATTGGCTATGCCCTTATGATAATTTAGAAGTTGAGACTTCCGATCATATACTGTTAAGATGCCATCTCTATGATAGTTTAAGACCAAAATTTCTATATGCCTTTTTGGCTAAATATCCTGGATGCTCTGATCTTTTTTGTCTCCAAATGGCTTTGTCTGATCATATTCAAGAGGACACTGTTAATATCATGATTTTTTTTTACTCAAGCTATGAACCTGCCGTATGAGTTCCTTAATTATCGATTTGTTTCTGGTAGTGTGTAATCTAGTTACATATTCAATTGTATTTGTATTTTCCTTAAAACCTGTTTTATTTCTTTATTATTGATCACTTGTATTTATTGGATGTTTTGGTTTTTTAGTTATATGATTCTATTACATTACTGGACATGGTCACTGTTTGTTATGACCTTGTCTTTTCAAGGTTTCCTTTATATGTTGTTGTATTAGTTTACTGTATGGCTTCAGCCAATCAATGACCAAGGTCACGCTGAATAAAATGAATGAATGAGTGGTATATTACCATTATGGTAATATGTGGTATTCCGCTTTAGTGCTTCCTCCACAGTAGGATAATAAATTTGCTATCCCTTTCAGCATAACTAATAAGTTTGTTATTAGTGGATATTATTTCCAATTTTGGTAGCCCTTTTGAGTACCCAAATAATTTTGTAGCAGAGCTAGTCAGGGCTGTCAGGAGTGGGTTTCTGACAAGCCTGAAGTGAGAGCAGGTGCTCTCATTTGGTCAGGAGACACCAACCTTTCAGGAGCGAGGAGGAAATCTACCAACCTTTTCAACATTTCACATGTTTTCCCACTATTTTCAGCCATTTTGGTAGTTACCAGTAATTTCTAGTATTACTAATAATACCAGAAATTACAAAAAAAATACTGAAATGGATGAAAATAGAGGAAAATCACAAAAAACATCAAACATCAGTAGATTTCTTCCTTGCACAAATGAAGGCAAAAGTGCTGTTTCCAACTCCCAGAGATGTCAGCTCTAGTTTCTGATTCACTTCCCCTCCTCCCCTCTTGAAATAGAACACTGCTGTGAGCCAGAGCCAGTAAAAATCCAGGCTGTGGTTTGCTGGGGGTGGTGGAATGTTGTGGTTTTGAAAAGGGGGGCAGATGATCTATTGATGGAGAGGAGCCAGCTGCTGAGGAAATGGCAGGGTTGAGAAGGAACTGCTTCTTTGTAATCACATGAGGGACCTGTACAAGGACAGTGGAATGGAGCGATTGGGTAGCCTCTCTCTTCGCCAGGAGGAAGAGTTTGTCTGGCAGAGTGGTCAGCAACATGCTTTTGGAATAAAGACTGAGACATTGGACAAAGTGGCTCCCCACCATCACCACTGACAACAGTTCAGGGATGACAGCACTGTCAGCCACACTCTGTTTACAGGCCTGGACATTGGTTTTGATGTGGGAGGCTTCCAAAGTTAACATAAGTGTTGATTTCAGTGTTGTTATATTAACACACACACACACACACACACCAGCAACAACTGTTACACTGAATTTTGGTCCAGTGTCTCCCTGATAAATAGCTGGAATCCTCATAATACATTTTACAAGCGAACCCTTTGGTTGGCAATCCATTACAATATTAATGAGTAAAGGTTTTCAGATATTCTGTTTCAAAGTCCCATTTTTTTCAGTTCAGTTATTTTGGTTTTTCAACCATTTGCTATATTGGTTCTGTTGTTTTCGGCAATTGCACATGCACAATAGTGCAAATATTGCCCAAAATGACATAACCAAACCATCAAAATAACTGAAATATCAAAATAACTAGGCCAAAAAACTGAATAATGTAACCAAAATGGATATGTGATGGAACCGAAAAGATATCTTTTATTACCCAAGCTGTTATTTTCAGTTCAGGAAGTGTAGAATCAACTTGGGGTGAGGGGGCAAGCAGAGAGGTACTCATTTCAGCATTAGTTTTAAATGCCACCAAAAATTCTCACCTTCTTCTGCTTCTATTCAAGGTAATGGTAATCCTTCCCAAACCCTCAACAAGAGTAGGATTGGTAACGTATTTTATCATGTGTGATGGTACAGTTATGTGAGATGTATGACAACCTGGAGCCTGGAGCTCAGTGTTGTATCTCTTAAGTACTGTTACAGCAGGGTCAGACTAGGTGCCTGAGCCTGGCACTTTGAGGGTAGTTGCCGGCCTGGGAGGCATAGACATTGAGGTAGCACAGGCTAGAGCCTTACTAGGCCTCAGTTGGCCTAGCTTCCCAAGCCTGGCAATTGAGTGGCTAATGCGGGGCAGGTGTTCCTGGGTTTGGCTGAGTCAGTCCAGAAGCTAAAAGACTAAGTCTGGAGCTCAATAGGGAAGATGGTTGTATTTGAGGTAGAAGCCAGGGAGGACTCTGCCTTGTAGCTGGCTACCTGACTTTGCCTGGCCAGGGAGACCAGCGTTACTAAAAACTATCTAGGGGGTTTTATATATGGGCTACCTGGCTATAGGAGAGACTGTGCCTAGCCAGTGGGAAAGACCCCATTCAAAGGGACTATAGATATGAACTGTGTGTGGTGAAGGGCTGCTACGGTGAATAAAGAACACTTTTAATAAAATCCCACTTCTTCTGGCCTCAGTAGGGGTGTGGATCCTGAGAAGACTTACCCCACAGGCCACAGTAACAAGGTGGCTCATGCCAGCCCTGTTCCAAGTCGCTTCAGTGACTGAAAAGTTTTCCCCTGTTTCAGCAGGACTTCAGAACAAGGGACCGGGCTGCTGAGGAGCTGCACGTGGCAACGTGTTCCCTGCCTGTGTAAATAACCCAGCTGACAAATTGGGGCAGTGAAACTGACTATGCGGGGCCGATGTAAAGCGCCCGCCTAGTGTTAGCTGCTCTGGCCTGACGTACACAGGGTGAATAAAAGGTGGTAAATTTTGAACGCTGTGGGAATGTCTGGTGTGTCTGTGTCCCCCGGCCCTGAGGTAGACCCCCATTGGGAGCAACACTACTACAGCCATATACTATTACAGCTAGGGCTGTACTGAATACTATCCAGGTACTCAGGCCAAATTCTGAAGTTCCGAGTAATTGGTGACCATTTGGTGCTGTTTCCTAAGTTTTGGAATTCAGACTCAGAATTCCGGGCATTGGAAAACTTCAGAACTATTTGGCACCAGGTCAGTGCCTCAACAGGTGTGGTCATGTGCAGCAACTGCATTTAATTGCCCAGCCAATTAGGGTACACAATAGCACATCCACCCCTTCGTGAGTGGCCCCAGGGGTGCCACCAGCCAGACCAGCAGCCATAACGAACACACACAAGAAACCGGACATCCGCCCTGCAAAAAAGCCTCCATTCTGTGTGCCCAGCCCATCTATGCAAAGCAAACCCCCACCCCACACACACCATATTAACCAGAAAGAAACAAGAAAGTATTCCCCCAGTGCCCTGGCTGATCACATCTTGGCAAAGTTCTTGAACCTACAGCCAAAGCACCACGCAGAAAAGCAGGCTAGTTTGTCAAGCAGGCTAGGTTGTCAATCTCTCCAGAAGACAACCCCGCAAAAGTGCAACTGCATGCAGAAATTAAAAAAAAACACAACAATAGTGTACCCACAGCATGGCCCACCATCAGTAGTGAGTGCAGCCACTCTAATCATTATGTCAACCAAGCAGTGCACAAAAATGCAGGTTAGCAAGAATGGGACATTCGGTCAAGAAGAACAAAGCACCGCAAAACAGTGTGCAACTGCATGGAGAAATAAATCCCACCACAATCCAGCAAGCCTAGCAGTCACAAAATTAAGAAACCAGACATTCATACACACCCCGCCAGGGTCACCCTCTTGGCATGGTATTGGTACTGTGGCACTGATCACTTGAACAGACCAGGTAAAGAGAAGTGGAGCCAGGCAGAGAGATTCCAGACTGGCCTCTTGATGCCAAGCAGCTAGCAGAACAGTAGAAGTTACACTTTACAATTAGGCTCTGCTGTTTCATTCTACAGCCTAGTAGAGGTGTGCACCAGGGGCCCATGTAGTTTTTGTTTTTCATTTTTGTTATTTAAACCTGTCGTTTTAGTTTTCATAAATATAAAATTGTTGTTTTCGTTTTCAATTGGTTTCAATTGAAAACACATTTTTGGCTGTACCTTTTTTGTTTTTCACTATATTTGACTGAATCTTGGAATTATTATACCACCAATGGAAGGCAGTATGTGTACCAAATCCCAAAAAGATTGGATAAAGGAATCCAGTTGTAGAAGCAGTTGAATTAATTTATTTTGCAAAAATCTTCATATACATTCTTAGGTGTAACTTATTTGCCTCAGATTTAATGTACATGAAACTTGGCAAATTTATACCCCTTCCCATATTTACTATCTCTGCCAACTTTCAGAAGGATTGGATAAAGGATCCTGGTGGTATAAACAATTAACTTATAAATGCATGTCTGACTGTAACATCTTTGTAGTTCAACCAGTGTACATGAAATGTGACAGAGATCTATATCACACATTCATGATCGTCTCTGCCAAATATCAGAAAGATGTGATAAAGGGTCCCAATTTTATATGCCTGCATAGCATATGCAGAGAAGGAGCCTATGACAGGGATTCTCTTACATGTCCCTATGGTATAAGATCGGTTTGTGATGCCAATTGGCTAGCAGAAATGTAAACCAAATATCCTCATTCTGTGCTGTGACAATCCCAACATCTCTCCCCCACTATTTACTGGGAAGTCAGAAGCATCTGTTTAGGAAAGAGCCAATAGAGATTCTCTTATGTCCTCTGTCACAGTGCTGCAGGATGCAATTATGATGATAATTGGCCAGCCTGGATGAGTAAACTATGTGTCCTGATTGCTGGGATGCTATCCCCAAAGTCCCAGTTATGTCTATTCTATGCACGCCTGAGGGCTGCCTCCTATGCCCACCTCAAAGCCACTACCGATTGGTCCTGTAAAGCTGGAAGCATGCAATAATTGGCCAGTGAATGTCTCTGTCAATCTTTTGGGTTGCTCCACATCCTCCCTCCTAGAACCTCTCTCCCCCTGCCATGCCAGGTTCCTGCCTTTGACTGGCACTGCATGTGCTGCTATTTATCTGAATAATGGTTTTCAAGGGGACAACTTCAATTGCTTCTAAAACTGGGTCCCTTTATCAAATTGTCCCGTAGTTTGGCAGAGATGACAGGGAAGGTATGTGACACATTCTTGCCAAATATCCAGGATGTAATATACAAATATTACAGCTGGAAATGTATTTTTAAGTTCATGTCTTATGCCATCAGGACCCTTCATCCAATCTTTCTGAGAATTGGCAGGTGTGTTAAGCATATGGAGGGACATGATATTCACAGGTTTCATGTAAATTGGATGGAAGATAAAGAAGGTGTAGACATGAATGTGTATGGAGCTTTTCTTAAAACAATATCATTCAATTGCTTCTAAATCTGTTCCCTTTATCAAATCATTTCAAATATTGGTACACATAGTGCCCTCCATTGGGGGTACAAGCACCCCAAATATCATCACAATTGAATAACAAAAACGTTATAGCCAGAAATATGTTTGTCAATGTTTTCCCTTTATTTCAAAAACAAAATGTTGTTTTCATTTCTATTTTCATTATTATTTTTTGTCATTTTTGTTATTGCAATGATAACAAAATGACAATTTTAATTATCGTTATTGTAATAACTAAAACAACATGCATACCCCTACAGCCTAGACAACACACACAACCCCGCAAAACAGTGTGCAACTGCATCAAGAAATAAATCCCACCGAAAGCTAGCAAGCCCGGCAGTCACAGACTTAAGAAACCAGACATTCTCACACACACCCAAGGGCACCCTCTAGGCATGGAATTCGGAGCCCCTTTCCCCCTCCCCTGTTGATCTGGTTTGCTTGCCTGCTGCCCCTTGCTGAGGGGGATGGATGTGGGAGTTTGGAGCCCTGCGACCCGGAGGGACCTCGTTTGCATCGCCGGGGGCTGATTGACTGCTGAGCCGGAGCACCTGGGACTAGAGAGGAGCTACGCTGCTGGGACAGTATAACTTTCAGCGTGCTCTCTGGCGGCGCCAGAGGCATGCACTGGAGCAGTGCGCTTAAGGGCTGTGTGCTCAAGGGCGTGCCCTTGTGTGCGCGACCTTAGGCGCTGGATGGGTGCGGGGCTTTGCTCCTCTTGGGTTACGTTGGGCAGTGATCTCAGGTTGTGTTCTGTGTTGGGATTGTTTGTTATTTATTGTCTGTTTTTGTTCATTACCATCTGCCCTAATGCCCAAAAAGAGCAAGGACAAGAGGAAGTTGGGGGTCACTACTAGGGCTCGGGCTGGACAATTACATCTCGACGACAGTTTTCCCACGCTTCCAGTATCAGTATCATCTGACTCTAAACGGGGTGGCCCTTCCCATGTCCCCCCGCAACTTCCTCCTGTGAGTCCGGATGTAGGGCAGGACCCCCTTGCTCCTTGTGTTACTTCTCTGTCCCCTCCTTCTGCATGTGTTTCTGCAAACACTGAGGTGGGCACGAGATTTTGAATTCCATCTCACAGGCCCCTCTTGACTCCCTGTTGTCTTGTGCCCAGGCTTTTAGGAAGCAAGGTGAAAGATGGCATGCCCTGGCCGCCAGATCCCGGGACTCACCTCAGTTTTCCTCAGGTTCTCAGTTTTCCTCTGCTGGACATAAGAGATGCTTTCTCCAGTCCCGTATTGAGGAAACCAAATCACAACCTTTAGCTACCAGAGCCGAGAAAGGGGTGCCCCCCCATTTATCTAATTCCTTGACTCGTGAGGGTGGGGATTTGGATTGGTTGGCTGTTGCCACTGAGTCGATGCCTTCTGGTCAAGGTCAGGATTGTTTGGTGCGAGGGCTGTCAGAGTCTCTATCTAGAGTAAATACACCAAGGGGGGGACTTCTCAAAGCCCCCCCATGCCTCTCCACCAATTTGTGCTCGGCTGTTCCTGAGGTTCAAGAGGCACCTGTCCCCCTTTCTTTTCAACAACCAGGAGACCTGCTGCCAACACTCATGGCACGAATTGAGGGATTAGATATTAAACTCCAGGCCATCCAGCAGGAGCTGTCTAGGCTTTTGGCGTGGATGTCTGATTCTGGAGGGAGCAGGTTTGGATCCAGTTCTCAGAAATTGGACCAGGCTTGTCAAACATCTAGCCCCGATGGCCCAGTCTATTCTGGTCCCTCAACCCTTAAGGTTGCTGAGGATCACAAGTTTATTCCTATAACCGATGCTGTGGTTTTTATAATTCATCCCCTTCCATCAGGGTTATTCCCCGCGTGGGATTCTAAACTTTGGATTGCCCGCCATATTGCTGATATTTTAGGATGTACTTTTTTTCCTTCCCATATTAGCCATTTTTTTCATTTGCCAGCTAGGGGCGGATTTTTCCACGTTGTTATTTATTTTTGTACACCGGCTACTGTGGGAAGGCTTTTGTCCTATTCCCAGCTTTTTTCCTCCTGGGGGATATATATGGTTAATTTATATGCCAAAATAGGAATTTGCCCATTGTTACCATTAGTTCTCTTGAATACTACAGCCCCCTCGGAGGGAAATTTCAATTAGACTCAGGCAATTAAGAGGAAGTCATTTATTTTATCGGACGATCCGACTAGCAGCAGTTCTGAGGAATTATCTCAGACTGAAGCTCTTGTAGCTTCGCCTGGCCCTGCCATGCTTTGTAAATTTACTGCTGCTACTGTCCTATCCCCTTTCAAGTTGTCACATTCTTCCTCCACGGTTCTTTTCCTGGATAAACCAGGCATGCTTTCCCCTTTGGGGATAGACTCCCAGGGCCCTTTGGAGACTCAATCTTCCGGTCTAATTGAAGGTTTGGAGACAGAAGGTCATATGACACTTTGTGCTCCTTTACGCATTCCCCAGATGCTTCAATCCCAATGCCCTATTGTGTTAAGCCCTCGTTTAATCAATTCTGTCCCCGTTACATTTCTGGGTTTTCCTTCCAGAGGGGCTTTGATTTTCAAAGAACTTATGGCTGCTGACGATACATGTAGGACTGTTGTACTGGGCCCTATGGATTGATACTAATTGGGTGTGCTTCTCTCACTAGAAGATTGCTTATAATAATATGTTTGCCCACCATTTGCTTGTACTTATTAGTTCAACACTTCCTATGCTGTTTGTTGTGTTTGCTGGGTATTTGAACCAGATTAGGGTAGTCCGATTTAGAGATTTATGCCATTTCAGGTTTTAGATTATTTTATTTTATTAGGTTTATTTTATTAACTAGGATGCTAGGTTTTAAATGATAATTATCAGTCTGTTATTGCCATTATCTTATGGCTCATGGGTTTTTTGCTTTTTATTAACAACCCCTGGGGATTATGTGTGTTATGTGTTTGTTGTGTATTTATGTGCTCATTGTGTAATTATGTTTGTTAAAGCAATGGCCTAAGGCTACGCTTGAATAAATTCATTCTGGGCATGGAATTGGTACTGTGGCACTTGTAACTTATTTATTTATTTAATTAATTACTTATATTCTGCTCCCTCCAGTCAAATGGCAGCTCGGGGCGGCTGATAAATACAATTAAAACAATTTAAAACAATCCATAATATAAAAAGGGGATTACTTAATATAAAACAAACTAGAAAAGAGGTAAAATCACTGGCAAATACCCATTCCCCACACTCTTAACCCACCCTCCCCCAAAAGCTCAGACAAACAGCCAGGTCTTACATGTCCAAGGAAAGGACAACAGGCTGGGAGACAGCTTCCTCTGGGAGGGAGTTCCACAGTTGTGGTGCGACCACCGAGAATGCCCTCTCCATCGTGGCCCCCTGGTTCACCCAGGGGACCTCCAGGAATGCCCTCCCTGCAGATCGCAGAGGTTTCTACAGGGCCTGGGGAGTGAGACGGTCACTCAGGTAGGAGGGGCACAGACCATGTAGGGCTTTAAAGGTCAAAACCAGAACCATGAATTGGGCCCAGAACGCTATAGGCAGTCAGTGCAGAGCCCAGAGCACTGGTGTAATGTGCTCCCTACGACCCATCCCTGTCAGGAGACAGGCCACCACATTCTTCACCAGCTGCAGTTTCCGAGTCATCACCAAGGGCAGCCCCACATAGAGCGTGTTGCAGTAATCTAGCCTTGAGGTGATGAATGCATGGATGAGGGTGGCCAGGTCAGAGTTTGAAATATATGGCTGGATCCTATGCACAAGATGTAATTGGTAAAAGGCTCCCTTTGCCATCACTTCCACCTGACAATCCAAGTGGAGGCCAGGGTCCAATAGGACCCCCAAACTCTGCACCTGTGAGGCCAGCGGGGGGTGGATCTCCTCCACAAGGGGAGCCATCGTCTCCGCTGCCCTATCCAGTGTATCCACCAACTTCACCTCTGTCTTATCAGGATTCAGTTTCAGTCTGCTTAGCCTCATCCATTCACACACTGCTGACAAGCACTGGGAGAGCACCGAGACTGCAGGACCTGGGTCCATTGAAAAAGACATGTACAGCTGGGTGTCATCAGCATATTGATGGCAACGCACACCAAACCGTCTCACGACCTCACCCAAGGGTTGCATATAGATGTTAAATAATAATGGAGACAGGATCAAACCTTGCGGTATGCCACAAGAGAGATCCCGGGGGCTAGATATTTCTTCCCCCAGCACCACCCACTGGCTTATCTCCGAGAGGAACAATGATCGGAACCATCATAAGACAGTCTTGGACCAGTCAAGGGGAAGTGGAGCCAGGCAGAGAGATCCCAGTCTGGCCTCATGGTGCCAAACAACTGGCACAACAGTAGAAATTACACTTTACAATTAGGCTCTGCTGTGCCATGCGGTAGCCACAGACTTGGTAAAAAAAGAAAGAAGACACACACAACCCCGCGAAATGGTGTGCAACTGAATGGAGAAATAAAAATCCCACCAAAAGCCAGCCAGCCCACCCAACAGACAAAAGTATAACATCTACAGGAAAGAAACCAGATAGTCACACCCCCTTCCCCTAGGGCACCCTCTAGTCTTGCTATGATATTGGTACTATGGCACTGGTAACTTGAACTGACCAGGCAAGGGGAAGTGGAGCCAGGCAGAGAGATCCCTCTGTTCTCATTGTACTAAGTGACAACCATGCAGCAGGCAGAACTAGAAACAATGTGGCACCCAATTATTATTTTGTTTAAAAAAGCATGGCATGGTAAAGATAAAGGTAACCCCCATCCCCCATCATTGGCCCTAGGTACAGGACAGGCCAAACCATACCATGCCAGGCCAGGGCCATCCCAGGCAACCCTCCCCCCAGCCAATTACTTACAGATCCAGCACTGTATTCAACAAAGAGAATGGGAAATGGCTGCAGCCACTTTTATTTTTCCCTGCCAGTCAATCAAAAGCTTGCCATCTGACTTGGCCAGCCAATCAAAACTTGTCATCTGGCTTGCCATCACAGTCCCCTCCCATACCCCCTCCTATCAAATATGGCACTAAATTTCATTTCCAGAAGAAGCTCAACTGCCTCCCAGCCTCCCAACCATGCTGCAGCTTCCAAAGTTTTCTCAAGAATGGCCTTGGTCCTTGAAACTTCAGACTTCAGACTTTCGGAACCGAATACCTTAATCTTGGGCAAATTTTGAAGTTTTTTGAAGACTGAGTTTCAGCCCCAATTAAAACTATTTTTAAAAACCTCTACTTACAGCAGTCAATATGTAAAAAAAAAATAATGACGGACTAGGAGAGAGCCTGAAAATAGAACACTCTAATCATTCAGCAATGTAACATTTTACAGTGTGCAGTAATGGCATGAAATTGTTATTACCCAAATGGATAATTAGGTACCTGGTTATCATATTTATTAAATATTTGTTAAATATTTGTCTACCTTCTCTTTCTAGGCATGCAATGTGGTATGAAAGGCTGCATTCTATACAAACAAATATACAGTGTTCATGGCAAGAGATGAAACTGTATGTGCTTCAGCAGGAAACTAAAGCATGACCTCATTACTCAGAAAACAGTCAGTTCCTCCTACAACAACATGCCCTACCTTTTCTGGAAACTAGAAGACTAATAGCTCAGAAGAAAACATATCTCTGGAGACCTCAAAGGCTGGCAAATGTGTCTAACTTTACTGTAGCCGACTGGGGCTAATTGAAATGCATACAGCTAACCATGCAGTTAAACTGGTATTTGCAAGTGTATATATCTGACTTTTAATAACAATATTTTATGTAATCCACCAGAGTGGTAATTTACATGAATCATCTCAGTACCCAACTTATGCAGGAGTGGATGTTTAGAAGCTTGTTTAGAGTGCTGTACCTGTGGGGCACAGAATGGGTTAGCCTGGGGGGCACAGTAACAATTGCTGGCTCCCTCAATTTTATGTGCATGGTATGGTTTTCAGAAATGGATTTCAAACACCGACAGTTCTATAGAATAAAATGGCTATCCCTTATTTACAAAACCAATGTCCCTTATTCTGAACAGCACATCTCCCTGGAACATAACGGGCCCCTTATTTCAGAATCCCTCACCTCCACGAGGTCCCTTATTTGTTTAATGTTTGACCTGGCAACCCTACCGCATGACTGAAACCACACTCCCACTGAATAATGTCTAATAAGGCTCTACTCTTCCATGCAAGTTACTCACCTAGCTCTATTTCCAACTCACCAGTAGCCCCACAGTTGCCATGTCATGCACATGGAAGAGAAGTGCCACTCCCTCACATCATACCCTCAGTCCCACCACACATCTAGGGCCTCTCTTCTGTCTGTTTGGGATTCAGAAGAAGGCAGAGCTGGCTCCAAAAAATGTGCATGTTTTTGCTGCCTATACCTTAGCTACATAGCTGTAGAGGAACAGATCCCAAACAATAGCTTGGTATCCTAACTGGGGTAACATCATCTACAGAATGCAATAGTTGATATATTTTGCATGTCTGGGTGAAAACAAATGAGAGTTGGTAATAGTCTGGGAGTCACTTGATCATCAGTCAGGTCACCGTCTGATGCTTGCCCATGCCCGCCTCAGGGCAGAGGGCTGGCTGCTATGGTACAAATGGGCTGGAGGTGGTCGACGAGGCAGCCTGGGCAAAGGCCAGGCCAGCCAAGCCACCCAGGCTAAACCAGGTTAATGGTCACCCTTCCATCTGTTAGGCCCTGACCAGCCCCGCCGCAAGATGATATCTGACGATCAGGCCCAGAGGAGCTCTCTCCTAGCCACCAACCAGTTGATCAGGGTGGTGGTAGAAAAGCACCCACGATCAGTTGTTTGGTGCTCACACCCGGACCAGGTGAGGGTGCGCTTCCACACACCCCCATCAGCTGTCTGGTGGCAGCTCTTTCTGGGGGCCCGATCCTTCTGGGCAGCAGGAGTCCAGGTGTTTTGTCTCATTTGGACGGCTCCTTGGCTGACCCGTGGCATGGAGGGACCTGCAACTCCTGTGAACTGTCCTACCTGCTGACCAAGGAGTGGCGGTTGCAGTGGTCCTCCTCGGGGCAGTCCAAGGAGCTGGTTTTTGCCCCATCTCATTTGTTTTCACCCTCTTTCAGGGGTTCATAAGATTATCTTGGAGACTGTCTTGAAATGGGCCCACATAGGCAAAAAGTTTGTGAGCCGCTGTTGTAGAGACTCATGTTTTTATCTCTGGAGTTTGCAATCGGTGGTCCTTACACCAATTAAGTGCACATCTTTATACGCACTTTCCTATGTACAGTTTAAAAAATCAGGCCACCGCTGAATAATTTATACACCTTCCCAGATTTATCATTCAGTGAATGGAGCTGTTATGTTTCATTGGTTTCTGAAGTTGTAATGTTGCAAAGTAGGACAGAATTAATTTATTTTGCCATTACAAGACTAGAAATAAGATGCCTAAGCTATACCTTTGCTAAATAATACAACTAATACTTTGTTTGGGACCTCAGATATGTATGAAATAACAGAGTTTTAAACAAAAGAAGAGAGATAATTTTCAGACAGAATAGTAAAAGGTAATTTTTAAGACAGAAAGGTAAAAGTGTTAGTGAGAAGAAGAAAAAGCAAAAAGACACATTAATGTCCTCTATGTGCACTAAAGATGAGGATTCCATCTTATGAAGAAACCAAATCTCACCATATTCCTTCCGAATACTTGCATCATTATTTATACATACCCTGTAAAAATGTAAATATGAATAGAGGATCATGGCAGGGAGAGAAATTCCAGCACACATAAAGCAGTAAACCTTCCTAGCCTCTGGAATTTGTTCCACTGAACATGGGCCAGGGCCAGAAACAGAGGTTTGTGCTAATCTCTTCTTGGCTGAATAGTCCACCATGTTCACAGGGAAAGCAACAACATGGCTTCAGCAAACACAAAAGGATTAAATTATCTGAAGAAAAGTTTCTCCATCTGTAAGCAAGTGACTAACAAAACTTACTTTCTTGCAGGGACATTAGAAGAGCTAGGTCCTGAACAGAATGTCTAGCAATGTCATTAGCAATAGCAATTTCTTGTTGCTAAAGACTTTGAGAAGCAGTCTGGGGCTTCTACGTGTATATGCGTGTAATGTATGTACGTATGAAGGATCAGTTCCGCAAAGCTTTGAAGAATAAAGTGTGCTGTGGAGCCAATCCAAAGGTCATAAAAATAACTGTATCTGCAGACTTCTCAGAGGACTTACTCTAGAACACCCCAAATGAGACTACTCTGGAGTAAGTGGTTTGAGGATCATTGTCTATAATGGCCGTGGTGAGTTGAGTTTTATGGCACAAAGGCAGCTAGGCCACATTGTGTCAATCACACAGTCATGGCCTAAGACAAGGTGGAAAATCTTTGCACTTTGACAGGTCAAGGCACAGGATAAAGTGGGAGCAACTGAAGGAATGTCCAGGCTCACTGGGATGGAGCAAGATGCCTAGGGAGAGCAGGAGGAGGGAGAAAGGCATGCTGGGACACAAGGTGTGCAGGACACGAAGGGCATACTTGAGCAGGCAGTGGGTGCTTGGACACAACAAAGCAGGGCCCAGCAGCGTGCTCTGCACATTGGTGGGGTACACACTGTCAGAATGCTTGGGCAGGCCTACCTGTCAGGCACCCCCTCCCTGCCAGGACCCAGCACAGTCCTTTCCACTAGTCCCTTGTCCCCCAGTGCACCTTGCCTACCCTCTGACCGAGTAACCCCAGACTCCTCTCCTTGCTGGCCTCATCCAAGGAATGCCCCAGCCCAATGATCCCCCTCATCCGGCCCACAGATTGCTCCACACCGGCCAGACCAAAAGCCAATGGACCAGATGCTGGACCATTTATCCTTGGCCTAAGATATAAAAGTTCCGTTTCCACTGAGGAACCTTGCCTTTGATGGATTTGGTCCAGTCTCAACCATTGGTATGTTCTATTTTTACCAGTCAGCGTGTCTTTTCATTTGTATTCATCTTATTAAATATTCATAAAATTCCTTCTCATTACCCAGATTTAAGAACAGAGAATAATAACTCTGTTCTAACCTCCTTCCTCTGCATTTTTAATTGATTCTTGTCACTGGTGTTTCAATTTTAAGTGATTTTTTAAAAAGAAATTAAATGAGGGAAATTAAAAAAATAAAATGAGATATTTTTTTTTAATTTACTTTCATTTTCAGTTAAAAAGTGGAAGTTAAGTGTAGCTAAGAGATGCTATGCCACCTCAGGGGCTAATATTAGTTACCTTGGAACAGTCCTCATGGTTTTGTTTTAAAAAATTATTAAAGTCAAACCACTGTATTATTAAAAATTCTAACATTCCCATTGGAGCTCTCTGACAGCAAGTCCAATTAGAATGAGCCCTCCGATAAAGAGCACATACCCACATGCTCATTGTTCCTTTTTCTTTCTTTTTTTTTTTAAAAAAACAAACTGTTTATTAAAGAAAAATAAGCTGGTTATACAATTGTGATTGGTATTACAATGTGGCTTAGTATCAAGTGATAACAATAAAAATAAAGAACGAACAAATAGAACAAATGGAAAAGAAAAAAACAACATAGCAGGTGGTGATCTGTATTTCTAAGTTTCAATGGTGTAATGTCCTTATGTTTAAGTAGATTAGAATGTGTAATCAAACAGGTAGGCTCTTGGATTGATATTCTGCTTTCATAGAGTTCAGACACAGAAACTATTTTGCTGTGAAGTCTTCAACTTTTCCATTCAGGATGGCAAGTGATTTTTCCATCAGCTCAAAGCCAGTTAATGATCTTACCTGCCCTTATGAGTGATGGTAGAAAATAGTAATAGGTCATGGTAAAAGTGAGGAAAACATGCTTTCAGGGTCAGATCCAGGCAAGTGCAGACTGTGTGACTGCACAGTCCCATGTGTTGGGGAGCTCCCAAGAGGTTCCCAATACATGGAGTCTATAAATAAATATGAAATGGCAACATGAATGTGAGAAGTACTGAGATAAAATATGGGACACAGGGCCTCAAACTATAGCTGAAATTGATAATTCCATAACCATGGTTTATAACCAAAATTCTGGATATCTGTTTTTTCAAACAAGATGATAGCCTGCTGGATCCTGTGTAGCCCATGCTCAGCCCTAGGGACTGAAAATTGTGGGGTGTTTTTTTTAGTTTTAGTTTTTGGATTTGTTTTCATTATTAAAATTACATTCAGATTCAGAACACTCATGGCCTAACTAACAGGCCAAGTTCATCAGAGTTGATTGCATTCTCAAAGTCAGTACAGGGTGTCGTTTAGTCATCCATGCAGACCAAGTTACATGAACAGCCAGTTTTTACAATATCAAAATTCCCTTTGCTAAAGTGACTTTTTAACTGGTTTAAGTAAAACCAAAAGAGACCACAGTTTACAATTCAGAAAATTACCTCCAGGGCCTGCATTTATATTAAATATTCTGAGCAAAGCAGAGAATTCGAAAATGATAAATTAGTTTATTCAGATTGGGAGCCTGAAAGCTGCTTTAAGGCAGTTCTCTGGTGCTGGGCCAGGAGAAAATATATGGTCAAAGCCTTAAGGTTATCTACCCTATCAAAAGTCAGCATCTCGGATATGCCTTGAGGTATGGGCGGTAGCTTTCCCTCAGGAAAAAGCGGTACAAGCCACGCCAATCTTAAATCTTCATAGAGTCGACAGTCATATATCACATGCTCTAAAGTCTCAATTTGATCCAAGGAAAGGCAATGTCTATCCTCCATCAAAACATTTTCTATACAACCCTGCTTTACTGCTGAATCATACAACTGAATCCAAACCAGTGTCATCATTCTACGTAATTTAAAATCTGTTAGACGGGACAGATATGATTCTAGCTGGAAAACTGTTTTCACTCTAGGTTACCAGAGAGCTATTTTTATCTGAAGGGGTTTTGCAATATCCTCCTGTGCAGTCATATCCCATATCCTCTCTTTTAGCACTTTTTCCTGTAGGACATTTATATTGGCACAAAATTTTGGTGAGAGTTCTAATATGTTCAGAGCTCTAGAAACCTCTTGCCACCATTTATGTTTTCTACTTCCTACGTGTACAGCCTGCTCCCTCCAACACAGGTATGGGAGTCTTGCTGCCTCGAGACTACGAATCTTATTCCAAAAACATAACACTTTGGAAAGTGCAGCTGCACACACAGGAAGCATTCCTGTTTCGGAATGCAGAATTACTGTGGGCGTACAATTTAGAACACCCAAAACTCTCCTAATAAACTTGTTCTGCACAATTTCCAAATTTTTAGCAGAGTGCAGCAAAGAAACCTCTGTTCCATAGGTAAGTTGGGCCAATACCTTAGTTTTAAATACCTGTGTGGTTGACTTAGTTGGCAAACACCCAGATAACCTGTATAATTTCATAATACCTGCCATTAGCATTTTAGCATGCTTAGTCCAGGTCTCTGTATTTGTAAAAATCAGTCCCAGGTAGATATAACTTGAAACCTGGGGCAACACATTTTCACCAAGTTTCAAGACACACCTCACCTGGGAACGACCAAAGCAGATAACCTGAGATTTAGAGGGATTCAACACCATATTATTTTCAATACAATATTCATATAATTGGTGAAGGCTGCCCTGAAGACCTTTCTTTGTTTGAGACAAAAGGAGCACGTCATCTGCATATAGTAGACATATCACCACTCTAACAGATATTTGTGGAGCAGCATCCATTTTATCAGTGTTAGAGTGTCTGTGTGAAAAGGGCCATATTTTCATGCAAGGGATCATCTCTTCCAAATTTCAGAAAGATTGAATAAAGGGTCCCACATTTTATAAGCAATATAAATTGTATGATTTTAAAAGAAGTTGTGTATGCATTTCTGTCTGTAACATCCTTGTTTTCCATCCATTTTGAATGAAATTTGATCATCCCTGTCAAAATTCAGAAACATTGGATAAAGGGTCCCGATTTTATAAGTAATTTAAATTTTGTGGTTTGCACACACATTTCCAACTGTCACAACTTTGTTTTCCATCCAATTTGGATGGAATTTGGAAAGAGTGTTCCCCTCACTCAAGGAATCGTCACTGTCAAATTTCAGAAGATTGGATAAAAAGGGTCCCTATTTTATAAGCAATAAGTTCTGTGATTTTAACAGAAGTTACACATTTCCTTAAATCACTTGCAGGTGTTGCCTCTGTTTAAAACTTTAAATTATAGAGGTTTTACTAGATGCAGGGATTTGCTTTTTGGAGCACTTGTAGAGAGGGTTCAGAAGACAGGAGAAGGTGGCCACTGGAGGAATAGGTGCCAGAGGCACTGCCACAGGCTTTAGACACTGGCACCCCAAAGTCTATGTGGGCACCAATGAGGAAGAGTAGGTGCAGAGTTCTGCTTTTATGAACACTTGCAGTGAGGCTGAAGACTGCAGCACACAGTGTCAGTAATATTACACACACATACACGCACTTCTATGCTGATGGAGTCTTGAATGGTAAACAACTATACGCAGGGCAGTTCTTTGGTGGGATAGAATGCATACTAGCAGCTAGCATGGGTACATGTCTCATTTCTGTCAGAAGAACTCAAGGCCCCAACTAACTGCTTGCACATGAACTATTCCACTACAGAATCACATTGTTAGTAGCTTTGGTTCTTTTAATGACACACAACATTTTAAGCTACGCCTTCACCATCTGTTTTGCTTTCCAATTAGAAATGCAAAAATTCAGAAAAGAAACTCATTCACTACTACATCAAAAAGGAGTATGCAATGCATACTGGGAATGGTTGAGATATATTGTCCACATATGATTGATTCAGAACAGCTGCTTTTTGTATGGCTTTCCTGGATTTCAGAAAGATAGCTGAGACACTGTAGCTCAGAGGTTCACAATTGAAATGATTGGATGGGCCACTACAGAGTTTTACTCACCGATACTAGACAGATGGTAATGGGACATGTTGAACTTCAAACTATGATGTACTTTGCTGAGACAGGTGTTCCTGGCTATCCTTGAAAAGTAAAGTGTTCATATCAGTGCCATCCACAAAATAGGTGGATCCAAGACAGGGCCGGCCCCAGGGTTTGTGAGGCCATGTGTGACATCTTGGTGTGGGACCTAATTTGCATAACTAGGCCCCACCTAATTATGCAAATGTGTAAATTTACATCAATTTTACTCCCTCTGGACAGGAAGGATTACCATTCTGCACCCCTCCGAGCAGTCATGGAGAAGCATGACCTCCCCATGCTTCTCTCCCTCCCCCCCCACCCTGGTTTGACACCCCTTGGATGTCTTACCTGCTGCTCTGTCGAGCGGCCATAGACAAGCATGGTCTCCCAATGATTCCCCCCACCCCTCCCCAGCCAAGAGTCTATGACCACTCCTGCAGGGGCAGCTGGGCGGGCAGTGAGGCAGGCAGTCACAGAGAGGCTGACTGCATCTGCTGCCTTACTAGGGGAGGGAGGTGAGCTTAGCCAGCCTGGCCTCTGGAGCCTGTTGCTTCTTGGTGCCACTTGTGCCTTGTGCACACACTTGGTGCAACCGGTTCAAAGACGCTGCTATCAAACATACAAGACACCCAAAATGCAGCCAGCCTATTAAGTGCATTATTTAATCAATTCACCCCAAAAGCAGTTCATTTGTGCCCCCGGGAGAGCGTGAATTAATTATATGGGGGGCACAAATGAACTGGTTATAGGGTGGGGGTTTAAAGACAGTGTTCCTGTTAGAAATAACTTCATTAAGAAGAGTTAGTGAAATAGCAGCCATAATAATCTCAGAACCATATTTGCAGATTTTCCAAGTTAGAATAGATATTGCTTTACATCCCAAATTCCTACCTAAGATAATATAAGTAAGACAGTTGTGAGAATGTGGCCCTTTTTACATGGGCCTCTCCCAGCCATGAACACCCAGATTTCTGCGTGTTCATGGGTGGGAGAGCCCCGTGTGAACGACATGGCGCATATGCCCACAATGAGTGGGGGTGCATGCGTGTGCCCGCCTAATATGCATCCCCACTCACCCTCACTCATCCCCACGCACGGAGCAACTGGGGAAAATGGCGGTTACTCTGTAGGTGCAGATGAGTGGGGATGCGTGTGTGGTCATATGCATGCCCTGCTCATGTACTGGAGTGCCCAAGGATCCCTCACCCGACGGAGCCATGTAAAAACAGCCTGTGAGGAACCACTCAAAGAACAGAAGGTTGCTACTGTGTAAACAAGGTTCTTTGAGATAGCTCCTAACATTCTCACAACACCCACACTTCCAGCCCCACATGGAATTTTCTTATATTCCTAGAAAGGGTTGGAAGGAACTGTCATTCTGAGGGGGAGAGCACTTTTTATACTAGAGGATTTTGAGACCATCACGTGGTCTATTATTTGAATATGATGAGCATGCACAACCCAGTTGTAAGAATGTTTGGACCTATCTCGAAGAACCTTCTTTACAAGGCAACAACCTTCTGATCACTTACATGGGGCGGCAGAAGAGCTTATTGGGGGAGAATCTGGCTGCAGCCTGCCACCCAGCCAGGGAATCGCAGGGCCCCAGCTGGCTTGGGGCCATGTGAATCGGCACATGTGTCACATGCCTGGGGCCAGCCCTGATCTAAGGAGGCAACTGTCAGCCAAGCACCAGGGGGAGGGGAGAAATAGGACTGGATGATTGTAAAATGGGTCCTGGTCTCAGAGTCCCAGTTATCTGGTGTGACCAAGCATTAGGATGACCATTATTATTTCATAGAAACTCGAGGTCAGATATGCTAAAATAATAAAGAACAGATTTATTACTCAACAGCCTGGGCTCTACATATGTGGTAATTCCATTTGTGTCCTAGAGTCACTTGGGAAGGCATGCAGTGTTTTTAAATGAGCAAGGCTGTGGGAGGGGGGTCCATGGTCCCTGAGTGGCACAACTGCAGAGCAGTCACTCAGGTGGAGTGCATGTGCTTGAGAAGGGATTCTAACAGGTGGCTCCTAGCATGGCTATTACAGCAGCTGCCTCTCACTCCCCTTGCCATGGACCATGAGGGATCAGGGGGAAGTGCGCCAGGCTCACCTTTGAAATTGGCTTGTCCCAGGCATGAGCGCTGGGGAACCAGGCTCCCCAGCGCTCATGGCCAGTTCCTGTAAATTACAAAGACCCTGTCCCTTGCCACAGTGCCTATAAGCAGGGAACCTGTCTGTAGGCATGTCTGGCTGCCCCAGCTCATATGAGCTGGGGATGCGTGGGTGCCTGTTGCCACACACCTTTTTGGCTTGTCCCACATGACGCACTCCAGATTTCTCAGCAGTATGTCATGGAGTGGTGGCTATGAGAGGGTGCTGCATGGCTCATGGGAGTGCACATCCTCCCACAACACCTTCAGATGGGCGGTTGGATGAGTGGCTCCTGGGTGACTATGCGTGGTAGCATATCATTTAAACACATCCTAAGTGGCTGCTCCACAACTTTGGACCTCCCTTCTCTTGAAACTTTGCCAAAACCCATGTCTGAGCTTTTTCCAGAGGTGATGAAAGACCTTTTTATTTGGCCAGACATTTGATGGGCAGGGATAGGATCTGGGGGTTATGTGGTAGGTTTCTTTTTGGAGGAGGTATAACATTATTAATTTATGTAGCTGTTTTGTGTGCTGTTCTTAAGTGTTGTTAACTTACCTTCCCTGAGTCCACAAGATAGAGTGGGATTTAAACACAAACTATTATTAATCCCATTCCCTTTTATTTGTAATAAATATTGTGCATCAATTCTTGTAATATGGGACTAATATAACAGTGTTACAATTCTCACTCTGTAAAATGTGGGGTGTCCCCCCCCCCCTATATTATTTAGGGTCTAAATCTCCCATCTTACCTATGCCTTCCTTTCAACTTGCCTCTTTTTCCCTCCCTCACAGCCTCTCTCTTGTGGGTGATCTTCCTTTTGACATATTCTCTCTATGGCACCCACCTTCCACCCCCAGCTGCTGGCCCATCCTCTAGAACACAGTTCTGAGCAAGCAGAGAAGGAAAGGAGTTAGCAGCACCATTCCTGCTTTTAAAGCCAACAGCTTTGAAGTTTAACTCACTTGACAGCTGTCAGTAATGGTTGAACCCTGAAGTGCTATTCTGATATTGATAACACCCTCTAGGCCTGAGATCATGGTGTGTTCCAGGACCTAAGTGATATTTATGATTCCTGGTTCATTCTTTAGTCTCTTTTACCTATATATTCTCAAAAGGTTCTGAATCTCAGTGCAATTCAGCTAAGTGTCAGAAGCCTGTGATCCAGGAACTGAGAGACCAGAGGAGAGATGGAACAGAACAGGTACTTGCAAAAACAGATATACCCACCTAAATTGTGGTACCTGAATCATTTTGGAGGGATTGAATACTAAACGATATCCATTTAGTACCCAATTAGTTATCCCAATTACTATAACCAAGGTACCATAATTCTGCTTTGCACCATTGAACTAAATTACCAATTTACCTTTTTTTCTGTCCATTTCCATTAATCTGCTGATTGCTCCACATCATCAAGACATTAAAATGGTAACATGATAAGTTGGAGTGGGTCAGTAAAACAGTAACAATAAAATGTCAGGCATAACCTGCGGGTACAAAATTTACTAGTCATTCCACCTCTAGCCCAGAATTCAAAGTCTAATCTCACTAGGTGGCCTTGAAAAAGATGTTTACATCTGTCAGCTGTAATATGGTTACAGGCCTAGCCAGCCATCTGCTTGGTCCATGGTGTGCTCTATAGCTGAAATGAACAGTAGATTATGTATTCATAAATACCATTCATATTTTCAGATACAACTCTGGATATCTGAATGAATACTCACACCTAAGCCAATATTCGTATATTCATTAACATCCATTTTCCCCAGCCATTTTGTTCATATATTCAGTTATAAATATCTAAAACAACTGACCAAACATAGTGAGCAAAACCAAAATGACCAAACAAAATGAATATCCAAAATGAAGTGGACCCTAGTAGTGTTTTGCTCCCACTTTGTCCTAAATCAAAGTGAACAAATTGGATAAATACAGTTTCTAGTTTCAAGTTTATTGGATTAGTTTATACAAAATAAAATACATCAGCAAACAACACAGTTAAAACAAACTTAAAATAATTAGGAAAATTATATCCAGGTGTCCCCTTAATATAAGGGGGCATGATCCTGAACTACTAAATAACAATTGCCTATATACCTAGGCTACGCAGGATTAAAATTTGTAGGGATGGGTGAACAGACCGCGGTTCGTGTTCGACCGTTCGGATCGGCCGTGTTCAGTTCGGCCGTTCGGCGTGTTCGTGTTCGGCCGTTCGTGTTCAGCTGTTTGGTTCGGGTTCGGCCGTTCGGCCAAAAAAATAACACGAGCTGGAAATCGCGCCGGAAATTCAAGCGCGTGCAGAGTTGTGTGGTGAGTGAGTGTGTGTTTGACTCGGTGGCTGCTCGGTTTGTGTGCTTTGGCTGTGTTTGACTGTTTGTGACTTTGTTGGATTGGCTGTGCTGTGTGTTTCGGTGGTTTGGTTCGTGTGTGTTGTGGGTGAGAGAGTGGTCCTTGTTTAAAAGAAAAATAGAAAAAATGAAGAAGGCCTAGGTGGCTGTGGTGCTAATCCTCTGGTTGGGGGCCAAGTTGCCAGTGCCACTCGAGGAGGAGGAGGAGATGGTAGTGGTTGAGGCGGCTGCCCCGGTGGCTACTACACCTCGCATGGCACTGGTGGCTTACTCCTCAGATGAGGAGGAAGCGGTGGGCTCTGGAGCTGCTGCCAGGTTTGTAAATTATTTTTTTTACTTCGAGGACAAGAAAGGCTCTATCTGTTGGAGAGAGCTCACTGGTGTGCGTGTGGGTGCATGGGTGGTGGGCATCAATTGGACTCAAACATTGGGCATCAGTGGGTGGCAGTGGATGTCTGCAACAGAGAGGGAGGGTACTGTACTGTGGGGGGCTTTGGCACGGGCAGCACCCCCACCCAAACATGTGCCAGGCTAGCAAGGGCTCCACTCTCCACTCTCCA
>QEPC01004437.1:1127559-1148110 GCA_003113815.1 Sphenodon punctatus | reverse complement strand
CAAAACTGAAATGAAACCTAAATCAATCTAATAATAATCCTACTCTAAATGAATCAAAAAACAGGGGAAGGTAAGGTAATCAGTGATGGAATATATAGGGAAAGGATTCAACAATGGAGCGGGGAGGGAGGAAGGAAGATTGAACACAGGGAAGGATAAAAACAAAAAATAACAACTAAATCTATCTAAGCTAAGCTAAATAAATGAGAATATGAAGGTAGATGGGTTGGATGGGTGAAATAGGATTGGATGGTAATGGATTTGGGAGCTGGAAAATTCTGGGCGCGAGGGAGCCTTCTGAAACGCCTGCTGTTCAGGAACAGTGACTAGCTCAGAAGGTGTTGGGAAGGGGGGTGGCTGACAGTTTTGTTTCTTGCTGTGCCCGCCTCCCCGCAGGCCCCATTGGCTCCGTGCAGCCTAGCCCGTGGCCAATCGCAGACTGCCAAGCCGGTGGTCTGAGGCGAAAAGGATGGTGATTTGGCAGGCTGGCTGCTACTCCAAGCCACCCTCCACCCCTGGTGCCTGGAAGTCTGCTCCTAGCTGAGTCAGATGACTTCCCCCTCCCTGCTACATTTGGCCTTCCAGAGACCTGTCAGTAGACCATGTTTTAGCCACCCGAACTCAACTGAACGTGATCTGAACTGACCGAAGTGTTCTGCCATTTTGACATTCGGCGTTTGGATCAGTTCAGTTCGATGTGTTCGAGTTTGGTCACCTGAACAGGCTGAGTTCAGGCCAAACACCGAACTTCAGAATAGCATTCGCCCATTCCTAAAAATTTGATACACCCTATTTCAGGGCACTCTAGAATTGGATAAATACAGTGTTCCACCATGGAGTTTCAGTTCTATTGTGCTCAAGGGTAGTGGAATGGCATTCACCACCAGATTATCTTGAAATCCCATCCCTGGAACTTGTACAGTCTTCTCAAGACTATGGAGGTAGATGGAAGAAAACATATGAAAACGTAGCCAAACTTCCTGTGTGGGTGTGTATCCTGATGATAAAACTCTATGAAAATGTCTACATGTTGAAAGGAACAAGGTCTCAAACTGGGGCCCTTGAGACTCTAGAGGTAGCGGCTAGCCCCACAGGGCCTCGACCACATTCTGGCTGACCCACTCCAGACTCCTCTGCTGGCTTGGCCACACCCCTTGGACTCTTAATCCTTCCCAACCTCCTGATTGGCTGCCTATCAGATAAAGCCTGGCTGGCAGAAGCAGGACATCTCTTCACATCACTTTTCCTTTTCTTGCGCCCTGCATCTGCTCTAACCTGACATGCATGTGCCCTGTTCTGAATTTGCTTCTGGACCCTTGTTGGACCCCAACCCTGATCCCACTTCAGTCTGGCTGTAATCCTGAACCTGAACCATTTCCCTTTAATCTAACTATTTTCATTAATCTGGCCCTAATCCGAAATTACTTTCAGCCCCAATTTTCTGCACCCCTGAGAGAGATTTACCACGCTAACTCCATTGATCTCCAATATTGCCCAAGGTCACACAGTGGTAAAACATCTCTGGTTTGTCATTGGTTTTTTTTTCTGTTTTGTCCTATTCCTGCCTAATTCACCCAGGTTTTGAAGCCAAACCCACTCGTGTTCTTGCTACCCCTGTAAAACACTACACCTCAGAACCAGTGCTAGATCTAGGGGAGTTGGGGCATTTTGAGAAATGGTGGTGTGGGCCCCTTCCTAACATAGGAATGTTTGATGGACACATGCTGACTCGCTGGTTAGAAAAAGGAGAGTTATCAAAATTAATATTGGATCCTTAATTAAACATAACACCCCCTTCAGGGATTGGGGCTTTTTGTATTGCAGGCTCGCAGGTTCGTATGCAACACATATTTTGTTGTTCTTCATTTACTTATGAGCCCCATGTGTTGGGGTCCCCCTCCTGTTTTTCTGTGGGCCCTCTACAGTTGGGGACTCCCTGAAATTGTGGGTCTTTGAGTTCGTATTTTATGGCAGTGCTTCTTGTACTCAAGTTTATTCATGGACCTCATGTTTTGTCCCCTGTCCCTTGCAACACATGGGGCCCTGTGGATCCAATCTTGCTCATAACCTTTGTTCACTTCCAAATTAAAAGATGATGATTGGTTTTGAGGAAGAACTAGCCACAGATTGATGTGAATTGCACATCAAATTCACAGCCTTTTAGAGTCAGCAATATTTCTGGCTTCATTAAAAGCAAGAGAGAAAAAACCCAACAACTGATATTTGACCTGCTATCATAAATACTCATTACTTCTAACACTAACTCCCCCTTTTTGTTATTAGCAACACTGAATTATCTATAGCAAGACAAGCATTTTTGGCCACCGTTTTTAAAAATGAGTTAATCACATAGACTTCTCCACTTTAAAATTAATATGCCTCACATATAATAAGCTACCACTCTGAAATTATAGGCCAGGTGCTGAAAAGATAGGGCTAGGTGATCTGTGGCCAAGCAATTACAGCAAGGTAATAAAAAAGGCAATATTTATTAATTTCCTATTTAAAAAATAAATAATAAAACAAATACACTATCTTGAAATAAATTGAGATTTTGCTCCAGCCTTTTATTTTTAATGTTGTGCCCCTGTTAATATGTCTTTGTTGGCAAGCTTGCTAAACAAGATTTTGATTTTAAATAAATAGTATCATTTCAGCATATTTTTGGTATGTGTTAAAGTCATTACTCTTATAAGGTATGACAATTGAGTTTAGAGATGACACAGCCAGGTTATAATGAAATGTAGAATACATAATAAAGAGGTCCCATTTATACCACTATTTATTTATGGTACTTTAACGCCTCATATTATATTCACTAAAGCATTTACAGTTCTCTAAGCTGGCTAGCTCTAGCTAGCTCTCAGATGTATTTGTCTTATCTGAAGTTTGTAAATAATGGCTCAAATCTTCACAAAAATATTAGTCTCTCCCCTGACCAAAATTGCTACCAGTCAAGTTGGTCAAGGGATGAGACCTTTAATTGCCAGGAGGTTGGAGTGAACATTAGGAAACAGATAACTCCATTATGATCTGTTTTGCACTTTCCTGAAGCAACCAACCCTGCACTGTCAGAGCAGGGCCAGAACCAGAATACTAAAAGCTAGGGGTGGACACCAGGGAGAATACCTGATACATCGGTATCGGATCTCCCTGGTACCGGATTTACCGGTATCGGCATACCGGATTTTTAACACTGGCTGTGGTACCGGATTTTTTACATTGCGGCTATTGACTTTGGCCGCAATGTAAAAAATCTGGTACCACGGCCAATGTTAAAAATCCAGTATGCCGGTACAGGTAAATATTGGATTTATCATATTAAGCCGATACATCCCAATACCAGCAATATCAGCTCTCGGGAGAACTGGAATTCCCCCCCCCCCCACTAAAGACTGTGTGACAATGCATGGTCCCCAATACTTGGGCTCCTCACACGCTTGTGGGTGAAATGACAACATGGACGTGAGGACCAATAGAGTAAAATATGGATCCAAGGAGCCTCTAACATGGGTTACCCTACCCACAGACTGTGGAGGCCGAGGCCTGTAGCAGTTCAGGGAGGGGCCCCTCAACATATGAGACCTCTGAAAAGGGAGCAAAGCTTTATTAATAAAAAAATAAAAACATCATCAACAACAACAACAATGCCAGCAATGTACCTGGCAGTTTAAAACTGTTGAAAGTAGACAGGGGCTCTGCCCCAGGGGGCTTATAATCTTAGAGAGATGAGGGGGCTTATAATCTTAGAAAGACAAGGGGTCTCAAGGGAGACATGAGGATACAATCATAAATGTGTGAGGTTGCAGGTATGCATGTTTAACTCGGCTACATAGGGAAGGTGATGCTAGGAAAATCAGGAAGGGGACTACGGGGATGAGGAGCTAGGGAAGGCCTGATGGAAGAGGCAGGGTTTCAGGAAGGATTTGAAGGTTGGGAGGAAGGGAGAGGAGTGAATGTTTTGCGGGAGGGACTGGGGGGGAGTTTCAATCATGCAGAGCAGTAAGGGAGAATGGGCAAATATTCTTTGAGGAACAGAGGAGTCATGAGCAGGCAAAGGTGGTGGAAAAGGAGGAGCAGAGCTTTTGGATGGGAGCATAGCAAAAGATGAGTGTAGAGAGATGGGGGAGAGGGGCAAGGCCATGAATAGCCTTGTAGGTAGAGACGAGACGTGTGTTGAATGCATTCAGGTAGAGGGAGCCAGAGAGAGGAGAGGAGGGGATCATCCACCTCTCCAGCCATGATCAAAGCTGCTAGCAAGGTGGGTTTTCTTTAGACAAGGGCAGGGCAAGGTGAGATGGTTGTAAGAGTCAAGGTGAGAGATAACCAGAGCACGGACTAGCATGAACTAGGGTTTTAGCAGTGAAGACAGTGAGGAAAGTATGGATCTTAACAACATTGAATAGGGAAAGATGGCAGGATTTAGGAATAGATTTGATTTGTGGTTTACAGAAGAGGAAGAATTGAAGGCCTTTTTTACATGGACCCCCCGCCCCGGTGTGCGGGTGGATGTGCAGTGGGGGGGACGTCCGTGTGCATTCCATGGGAGGGGTGCCCCTGGAAACACCGTGGTCGGTGGGTGAGGGTGCGTACGTGTTCCCAGCGCACACCCACCTCTACCCATCACCCACGCATGGAGCCATTCGACAAAACGGAGGCGGCTACATGGGTGGAGATGAGTGTGCGCCCATGGGAAATGGAACACACCCACCTCCACCCACCGCTGGCACACACTCGTCCCCCCACCCAGCAGCGCCATGTGAAAACAGCCAAAGATGAACTCCAGGATACATGCCTGAGGAACAGGGTGAATAGTGACTCTGTCAATGGAAATTCAGAAGGAAGAGGGAGAGTTTCCAGCGAGACAACCAGGTAGAGATGTCAGAGAGACAGTTTGTGATATGAGATTGGAGAGCGGGAGAGGGGGGCGTGGAGACACAGTTGCGTATTTATGAATTTTGTGGAAGCAGGAACTGCTCACTAAGGATTTGTTCAGGGGTATGACAAGCTATCCATGTGCCCTGGTGCAAAAGAAGGAATGGGTTGCCCCCTCCCCACCAGCCAGATAACTCCCTCCACTTTGTCCGCTTAGGGAGGAGTGGCAAGGGGAATGTTCACCTCTCCACGTAGGGGACTCACTAGGGAGATAAATGGCTGTGATGTGAAGTAACTGGAGGAAGCCTACTCCCAGGCTCCAGCACTCTTGCCCTGTGTCTGCTTTAAAAGCCCCTGGAGCTATACTGAGCAGGGGGTTGGACTAGATGGCCTCTGAGACCACTTTAAATGAGGCGTTTAGAAGCACCTCCTGAGCACCGTGTTCAGAGGAAAGCTGAGCGGGGAGTATTTACACGCTCCCCACGCTACTGGAAGTGACATGCTGCCCGTTCTCAGCAGTGGCAGCTGCTGAAGACACAGGGCTTTGAAGAGGTGCGTTCGGAAAGCCTCATTTTTCAGGCTTTCTGAACACGCCTCTTGAAAGCCCCACATTTCCAGCCGCTGCCGAGAATGGGCAGCACATCACTTCCGGTAGCACAGGGAGTGTGTAAACACTCCCCGCACAGCCTTCCTCTGAATGCTGAGCTCAGGAGCTGCTTTTACGTGCCTCATTTAAAAGCGGCCTATATAGTTACCTTACAACTCTAAGATTCTATTATTCTATCTGTGTTTCTATGAATGAAATGGCTAAGCTTTCTGAGGAGTTGCTGTACCTCACGCTGCTTCCCTGATCCAAAAGGTGCACTGATTGACCCATAGGTGGAGGGGAAGAGAGACATCAGAGACTCTGGTCTTCGGAAGCATATGCAAAGAATGCAAATAAATATGCAGGGAAATGTGCTTCCCCAAAGTGGCAGTCAGTTCCCCTCCCAACAGAAACTTCCCCTGGCTATTACAAGGGACTGGGAGATCAAATTATGAACAACAGCCGCAGGATTTCCAGCATCTCCTCCAGGGAAATACTTCACTGACATTTTCCAGTGAACCCCAAATTGGAACACCTGACAACCCTAGAATGCAGCCACAGTCTCCCCTGTGTCCACTGATCCCAAGGGAGAGTGGCTTCCCCCACCCAGCCTGGGCCTGGAGCATATTCTGGAGGCCGCGTCCAGGCCAGCGTAGCTTGTTTCCCTGCCCCCCAAACCAGGCAGAGTGCAGCTTCCACTTATAACATCTCTTCCCTTGCAAAGCAGGGGCTGGGAGGCTCAGACAGGCACTGAGACTCTGCAAAGCTGGCACTGCCCAGTCAAACGCTCTGCACTCCTCCAGGCAGACAAAACCAGCTGAGCACTCAGTCCACCACAACTGTGAGAGACAGTAGAAAGGCAGTGCAGCTGGAAAGCAGACAAAGGGGCTGTGTTCTGGACTATGGGGATAGCAGCATCTGCACGGAGACAGAGCAAAGGTGAGGGACGCATCAGGAGGCATTTATTTGTATTTATTTAAATTTCTACCCCATCCTTCCTCTACGGCTCAAGGAACCTAACAATATTAAAAACACAAGAGTATATTAAAATCCCTTTAACCCCCCCCCAAGACTACCCACCCCAACCCTAATCCTCACCTGCTCTATGCTTTCACTAAACAAAAGGTTTTACGCTGCCTCCAGAATATGCTCCAGCTCGGGCTCTGATGGAATTCCAGGGGAAAGGATTTTCACAATACTGGGACACCAACCAAGAACACCTTGTTGTACGAACAAGTCTAGCACATGGTACCCACAAGAGAGCACTCCCGGCCAAGTGCAGGGGTCATGGTGGGGCATAGCAAGAAAGGCGGTCTTTCAGATATGTGGGCCCCAGGCTATTAAGGTTAAAGGTAAAAAACAGCACCATTATTTTTCCTGGAAAGCCGTAGGTAGCCAGTGCAGACTGTAAAGCACAGGTGGAATGTGATCATGGTGACCCACCCCCAAAGGGAGCTGGGCCCCCATGTTCTAAACCAGCTGCAGCTTCCAAACTGTCATCAAGGGCAGTCCCACATAGAGCACACTGAAGTAATCTAGCCTTGAGGTAATAAAGGCATGGATGATGGTGACCAAACCTGAATCAGAAAGAAAAGGCCATAGCTTCCTTACAAGACAATGCTGGTAAAAGCACTCCTGGCCTCTGCTACAACCTGATGTTCCAGACACAGTGAAGGATCCAGAAGCACTTCAAGGCTGTAAGTCTGGGTAACCAACCAGAAGCAGCTGGATCCCATCAATGACAGGAGTCCCAATCCCCTTCAATCAGAAAGAAAAGGGTCGGCCAACCATCATTACTTTGGTCTTGTCGGGATTCAGCTTCAATCGGATCATCCTCATCCAGTCCCCTCAGATACACATTGAATAAGAGGATGGACTGCATGTGGCCGCAAACACTGGGAGAGTACTGAGGCAGCAGGACCTGGGTCGGTTGAAAAAGAGAGGTACAGCTGAGTATCATCAACATATTGGTGACAACGCACCCTGAACCCCCTCATGATCTCCCCCAAGGGCTGCATATACATATTAAACAATCATGGAGACAATATGGAGCCTTGCAGAATGCCCCCATAACTACCCACTGGCTTCTCCCCGAGAGGAATGAGCAGAACCACCGAAGGACAGTCCCGTCCAGATCCCCCAGGGCTCGCAACCATCTCAACAGCAGCCCATGATCCACTGTATCAAAAGCGGCCGAGAGATCTAGCAGGACCAAGAATACTGAATGTCCTGCATCCATTTCCCGGTGGAGATTGTCCACCAAGGCCACCAACGCCGTCTCTGTACCATAGCTGGGGCAGAACCCAGATTGAAAAGGGTCAAGGAAACCGATGCCATCCAGATGTGCCTGGAGCTGCAGTGCCACCACCCGTTCGATAATCTTCCCTAAAAAGGGAAGATTAGAGACAGGTCGGTAACTGGCGAGTGCGTCCACATCCAAGGATGGCTTCTTCAGCAGGGGGCACACCACAGCCTCCTTGAGACTGGCTGGCAATCTCCCCTGCTGAAGTGATGTGTTGATTACGCTTGCCAGCGCCAACCCAAAGGTCTCCCTGGAGGCTTTCACCAACCAGGACAGGCATGGATCTAGTTTGCAACTGGTGGCTCTGACAGACCCCCGAACATCCATAGCATCAGCTGGCGTCACTTCCTGAAACTCATCCCAGAAAGATGGACCAGATGGTGCCTCCATACCCTCGGGCTCCTCCCTACTGCCCCTAATCTGGTGTCAAAGTTACTCTGGATCTGAGTGATCTTCTTGTCTGCAAAGTAGATGGCAAACTCCTCACAGCGGGCCTGGGACAAGTCCCCGTCCAGGCGGAGGGAGGCCGGACTGACCAGCCCCCGCACCACCCCGAACAGTTCCACTGGATGCAACTTTGCAGATGCTATAAGGGCAGCAAAGAACTTGTTTTGTGTGTGGAGAATACATTCTTCTGTACAATAAATAAATAAATAAATAAAAATATGTATGTGATACCATGTTGTTTGCAGGGATTTTGTTTCTTCCCATTTGAAACATTTTCTCTGTCTCTCTAAACACAGAGGCTTTTAAAATATAGATCACTTGAAACAACAAGAAATATCATTTTGCCATACTACATTAGCCTAATAAAAGTCAGTGAGCACATTTCTGAATCTGCTGGGCCTCAGGGCCCCATCTGGAGTAAACACAAATGGACTGTGGCTTTGTTTAGGCATAATCTTCCTTGACTAGCATTCTACAGGCAACATTATCAACATAAGCAGGTTGTGCACCACTCTCCAGTTTGAGGCAGCCCTGGGCTGGCCAGATGACAAGTTACATTAGAGGGCATTTGTAAGTTGTTTAAAACTGTTTGTTAGGGCTGCTTTTAGGGATAGGCAGGGTAGGCAATAGCCTGGGCGACTAAATTTAAGCAGACAGTAAAATGAATCAGAAGCATGTCCTTTCCCACCCGCTATGCACTCCTGGTTTATTTTGCTGCCTTTTTTAAATTCACCACCACAGGTTTGCATGGAACAGGTAAAATGAGGAGGAGCATGTATTCTTTCCTTCTGAACAGCTGCTCAGTGGAATCCAGGAGCACTCCTTCCCTTCCCCGGTGGAGATCCCTGTGGTCCTCCCCCCCTTTAGGCATCAGTGCAAAACCTGACTGTTCCGCTAGGCATTTGGTGAGGGAGATGGGCAGGGGAGGGGGGATGAGGGTTAAGGAGGGGGGAGGGGCATTTCTCGTTATTTTTACCAGCCTGTATTTTAAGTCTTCTATTTTAATACTTATATTTGTTTTATTGTGTTATATGTTATCTTTTATATCTATTTATATTGCGCACTGTTAGCTGCCCCGAGCTGCTTTTTGCTAGGAGGGGTGGGATAAAAAGTCCATGTAATTAATACATACATACATATATGCCATGTAAGCCCCCATCCTAAAGGATGTAGAAGCAGATGGGGTCAATGCCAGATCCAGAATAATGAAAACTGTGAAGCTTGTTGGCTTGGTGAAGGTGGCAAACAGGGTAGGATTCTAGGGACAGCGTCTTCTCTTCTACTCCAGGAAAAACCAAGCCAAGCTTTTAAGATATGAAGTTTAAATTCTTTACTAAAAGGTTAAAATGTATAACACAGAATAAAGTAGGAAACCACCATAAATTGGTGAAAAAAATGTATGAACAATATGAAATATATGTACAAAATATAAAGTTCAAAAAATAATTACATGAGAAAGATCTTGTAAGACTTTTAGAGTTGTTCTGTACTCAGCTAGTGCTAAATGGAGCAATCACCGTGCATGTTGTGCTCGTGCAATGAGGAAACTTACCAGCTTTTCAATATATTCACTAGTTCCCATTCAGTAATTGTCGTTGTTCAGTACTTTTGGTAATTCTTCCTAGGGAGGAGCAGCTGCACACCACATAACCTTCCTTACATGCTGCTTGTTTGCTTGTGTATGATCACAAGTTCACTATGTAACTTTCAGCATTCCCCTTATTGGTCCTTGTTTTGGATCCTTGTAAGTTGTGATTTGATTTCAAGGGCTAGCTCTCGTTTTCTGCATTGCGATGCCAGAAACTGTCCTAAAATGCTAGAAACTGACTAAAATACCATAAACTAACTGGTGGAAAATACCAAAAGTACAGAAAATAACTAAAAAGTGGCAGATAATCACAAGCTCGATCTAGACAACAGCAGAAGTGTGGATTCAGTGGATAGTGAGGAAATACCAATGAACAGTCGCAAATGTTCCCCAAAGGTGAGTATTTTCTCCTCTGTTCATTCCCGCCTCAGTTCTATACTCAGCTGGCGAGGCTCAGAAAAAAGAATAGCTTACCCAAATCTGACTTTGAAGAGAGAGAAAAAAGGGGGGAAAAAGAAATAGTCTTCTGAAGGGATCCTCAATGTTAGACAGTAAACAATTTCAGTTATTCCATCTGCTGTATCTATGCCATATTACTATTTCAGCTTTAGTAATATGCTACATACACGGGTAGGCCTGAAGCAAGAGCAGATGCTCTCGTTTCACTGGGAAATACCAACATTTTGGAGTGCATTCTACCATACATTGGTATTTTCTGCTTCCATGCTTCTAGTCCTGTCGGTATGGTGTCCACAATTTATCGTAATTTTTTGGTAAATACTGGTAATTTCTGATAATAAAATAAATTACCGAAATGGTGGGAAATAGTAGAAAATCATGGGGGATATGTAAAAAATGCCAGATTTCCTCCTTGCGTTAATGAAGGTGAAAGAGCTGTTTCCATTGGAAATGGCACTCAGAGATTTTTTGTTTCAACTCTATGACACCCACACAAGTTTTTATGCTAATAAATATAAAAATAGAAGAGGTTGAGGATGCTTTCACATCTATACAAATGGGTCCTTAGAAGGTCGACAGGCAAATCAGGCAAGTCTTTGATCAGGTGGGAATGCCCAGAGGCATGTGATTAAAGTTTTTATGCGTGTTTACAAGGGTGATCAACAGAGCTGGATTTTGCAGTCCAGTCAATCACTCTTGTGAATGTGCATAAAAGCTTCAATCAGGCCCCTTTGGGCATTACCACCTAACAAAAGACATGCCTGATTTGGATGTATGGCCCCTCTTCCAACCGTCTAAGGACGCATTCGTGCATGTGTGAAAGTGGCCTGAGACATTCAAGTAGTAGGAAGTATATAAGTACATTTGATATACAACTAAAGGATACCTATTTCTGCTGCAAGGTTATTGTATTTAAAAAAATATATATTTATTTATATAAAATTTATCCCACCCCTCCTGCCAACAGGGCAGCCCGGGGCAGTGAACAACAATATAAAAAAAACATTAAAACAATGAAACATTTAAATCAGTTTAAAATCCCACATTATGCAGGGAAAGAAAACTCCCTCTCCCTCAACCATACCCCTACCAAAGACCTGGCGGAATAGCCAGCTCTTACATAAACATCAAAATAACAGGAGAGTGGGGGCCAACCAAGCCTCCTCTGGGAGTGAATTCCACAGCACAGGGGCGGCCACCAAAAAAGATCTAACATTGGTGGCCACCCGCCTTGCCCAGGGAACCTCCAAAAAGGCTCCCACGGACGATCTCAAAGGTCACACAGGCACATGGGGAATGAGGCGGTCCTGCAGATAAGTAGGGCCCAGGCCTTTAAAGGTTAAAACCAGCATCTTGAACCTGGCCCGGTGCTTTATAGGCAGCCAGTGCAGAGCCAGTGCAGTGCAGAGCCCGGAGCACTGATGTCATGTACCCCTGCAGCCCGCCCCCGTAAGGATATGGGCCGCGGCATTCTGCACCAGCTGTAGCCTCTGGACCAGTTTCTCGGGCAGCCCCACGTAGAACGCATTGTAGTAATTGAACCTTGAGGTGATAAAGGCATGGATGACAGTGGCGAGGTCGGAGTCTGAGAGATATGGCCGAAGCCACCGGACAAGATGTAACTGCCAAAACGCACTCCCCGTCACAGCCACAACCTGAACTTCCAATCTGAGCCATGAATCAAGGAGCACACCCAAACTCCGCACTTGAGAGACCATGGAAGGGCAACCCCCCCCCAACAAGATTGGATTCAACCACCTCCAGTCCCCCCAAGCCCTCACCCACCATAACCTCCATCTTGTCAGGATTCAATTGCAGAAGGCTTAACCTCATCCAAGCCCCCACAACTGACAGGCACTGGGAGAATAAGGAGACTGCGTGACCTGGGTCGGTAGAAAAAGAGAGTTAGAGCTGAGTGTCATCAGCATACTGATGACACTGTATGCCCTGAAACCCTCTCATGATCTCCCCTAACGACTGCATATAGATGTTAAACAAGAGGGGGGGACAGAATGGCACCTTGCGGGACTCCACACATGAGGTCCCGGGGGGAAGATGTACACTCCCCCAAAACCACTCAGTGAGTTCTCCCAGCCAGGAATGAATGAAACCAGTACAAGACCATCCCGCCAATCCCAGCACAGTCCCGCAGGTGGGTCAGCAACACCTCATGGTCGACAGTGTCTAATGCAGCCGAAAGGTCTAGCAGGACTAACAGGTACAGCTGTTGCTACTAAGAATTCAAGCTGCTTTTGGTTTTTTGATCACTAATAAAATTCCAACATAGGGTTATGGGCTGAGAATCCTCCAAAAAATCCTAACAGATTTTTTGGAATTCGAATTGAATCTCGAAGGAGAAAAGCACAGCTTATTTTTGTACCTGGTTTTCTACCTGGTCTGATGACCCTGGTCCAATGCCAGATGGAGATCGTCGACCAAGGCCACCAATGCAGTCTCCGTACCATAACCAGGTCGAAAACCAGACTGACAGGGGTCAAGGAAATCAGTGCAGTCCAGATGTTCCTGGAGTTCCTGTGCCACAGCCCGTTCAATAACCTTCCCTAAAAAGGGAAGGTTAGAGACCGGCCGATAACTGACAGGAGCAGTTGTATTGCTACAATCTTTTTAAAGACGTAGGCTCTTAATTCACATGAGACACCCCCACCCATGCCTATGCAGATTCACTGCGTGTGCATGGAGGGGTGGGGCACCTGTGCAACTGCCTTGGCTGTTGGTTGGGGGTCCGTGTGCACTCTCGCACTCTACCCATCTCCACCTACCTCCACCCATAACTGGCGACAACGGTGGTTGCTCCATTCATGGAGATGGGTGGAGGTGGCTGGAGATGGGTTCGCGCCCATGTAACAGTCTTTGCCCCCCCACTACTGCCCCACACCATGGCAAACATCCACCCCCCCACACCCATATAAAAAGGGCCATAGACATAAAAGTAATGAAAAATTTCACATCACATTACATAGATTTATATTCCACCCTTCCCAAAGGGTTAAAGATAACACGTGGGACCTGTATTCACTGCCTTTTCCCCTTTGACAGTACCAGGGAAAACGCAGTTAACAGAAGTCCCTAGATAAAACCCAAAATCTTTGTCTAATACAGGAAATAATAATAAAAAATGCAACATGAGTAGTTCTATTACAATTAAGTACTTGCTTCTGCAAAATATCATATCAGAATGACCTTACAGTATTAGGGATAAATAAGACCTAACATTAATTGAATCACTTAAAAATAAAACAGGCAATTCATATTTATTGCACATAATAAAATACATAATTAAATGTATTTCTATATTCTGGTACCTCCAGAGAGAGTGCGAGGAGAGGACTCAGCAAAGTATTTATCCTGATCACTAGATCTTTTGACATGGGAAATAATGGTGCCACTTTAAGCACCAGTGTTTTCTCACAAAACACTCTCCACCCACTACCCACCCACCTCCCGCCCAATACATGTTACAAGGCACCCACGGAGCAACACTGCAGTGCTGCAATGTGTATAGTGGGTGGGTGGGTGGGTAGTGGGTGGAGAGTGTCTTGTGTGAAAATGCCCCACCACTGATGAGTACTTACCTAGATTACAGAACAGTGAGCTCAGTTAGGGACACTGCTTTTCAAGAAAAAGTTCAACAGATTAGGGAGGATTCAGAGGAGAGTGACCAAGCAAGATAATAAAGGGGCGAGAATATATGGGCTGAAGGAACTTGTTTATTCAGTTACTTCACATTCATTTATTTGTTTATTCATTTACTTGGCTACTGAGTGTTTGGCATTTTTATGTGGTCCTTTTTTCATGCAAATGCTACTTTGCTCACTATTTAGCACTAATTAGCCCACCAAAGTGACTAAAGTATCTGTCAGGAACTCTCCCAGGGAAAGGGTGCTTTCCCCCCTGATGGCCAGCAAAGGGCACGTCACGGAGTTGTTCAAAGCCATAGTAACTGTCAGGAAGCCAAAGTGGGTCAATCCTGGATATTTCAGCAAACCTGTGACAAATATGGAGAAGTGGCTGAGGTCAGAGCAGGCCAAATCCAGAGACCAGCATTAATACCAGACGGTCTGTGGAGTCAGAATTAAAAAAAACAGAGTGAAGGTCAATCCAAGTACTTCTAGGAAGGAAGCAAGGCAGAAGCAGCACAGGGCAGACATACAGACTGGACTGGCGCTGTGGCTAGCTAAAGCCTCCTGGTAATTCAGACACCTTCCATTTCCTATCATACTCCTTTAAAAACTATGTCAGCCAATGGGACAAGAAGGTATGTCGCTATGGAAGGGAAAACCTCAAGTACCCTGGAAAAGCAGCAAGAGAAGTAGCTCTGTGGCAGAACGGCAAGGTGGCTGGATTGAAGTCAACCTGGGTTCTAGCCCAGCAAGACCTCATAATACCCAAACAACAAAGCAACAGAAACACTGAAAACGAAGTAAACAAATGACCAAATAAATGAACACAAAGTAACACAAATGAATATCCTATGAAAAAGAATATTGTGAATATACTGCTTCATTTAAATAGATACAAATATAGCAAATTTGACCACAATGAATATTCATTTCAGCCCAGGTTACAAACCTATATAATTATTCTATTAACCACAGGTAAATCTACTGCACATGATAACTCAAAGTTATGCTTAGGGTTGCCTCCTTCTGAAGGACGAGCACAACAAATTTTCATAATGGTAAGATCCAGAAAAATAGAAAAGAACCTCTTTTCTTCTTCTGAAGTCTGGCTCAGTATAATTAAATGCTTGCTTCTTAATTAACCCAGATTCTCACCTTGCTGAGCTATTTTCATCATTAATCCTTCTGTATAATTTTGTCCCCAACCTTGTCAGTTAAAATGGAGGGAAGATTTAACCCTTACTGAAATGAAGGATTCTCTCTTCTTTGACAAGCATTAAATTGCATCGGCACAGCCAAGGTTGCATGCAACTTCTCAGTACGTATGTGAGCTTGGTAATACAAATCTGCCCTTCATGTCTATCACAACACAAATCAAACCCAAAGTAAAATGGGGAGGAAGGAAGTTAAGGCTGCTGCTTCCCATTTTCCCTGAGTCAGGGTACATAAAAACATATGTACTGAGTCAGACCAATGGGCCATCAAGTCCAGCATCCTATCCTCAGACAGAGGCCAATATCGATCACATGGGAGAAGGACCATCCATCACAATGGGCAATCCATTTCCTGTTGTTCACTCCCAGCTTCTGAAAGCAAGAAGTTCATCCCATAAGCTACTCAGTTAATAGCCATTAACGGACCTACTCTCCAAAAACTTATCTAGTCCTTTTTTAAACCCAGCTATACTACTGGCCTTGACAATGTCCTCTGGCAACAAATTCCATAAGTTAATTATGTGTTGAGTGAAAAAGTACTTCCTTTTATTTGTTTTAAATCTGCCAGCAGCTAGTTTCGTGGAGTGTCCCCTAGTTCTAGTACTATTTGAGAGGGTAAATAACCGTTCCCTATCTACTCGTTCCACACCACTCAAGATTTTATAAACTTCTAACATGTCACCTCTCAGTCTTCTCTTCCCTAAGCTGAAGAGATCCAGATTGCCATGACTCTTTTTGTACAGAAGCCATTCCATACCCTTTATCATTCTCATTGCCCTTCTCTGTACCTTCTCTAGTTCAGCTATGGGTATTTTCAGATGTTACGAGATCACAGTGAACCACTGTGAATACCCACCTGTGGTCACCGTGTCTCGAACGTCTGTTTGGCGGCCGCCAGATGTTCGCCACGGTGAATACCCACGTGGGGTCAATTTGAACCACGCTTCCTGGGCTAGCCGGGGGAATGTCCCGGGAAGCGTGGTCAAAAAGATCCCCAGCGGGGACCAAGAAAAAGTCACATCTGGCCGGTTGCCCCGGCGGGATCCCGGGCCATGGCGCTTCCGGCCCAATGCGGTGGCCGCAGTGGCCTCGCCGCCCGCCCGTCTCCCTGGAGGGCGGGCGGTGGGGTGCGTGGAGGGGGCGGGGCCATGAGGCCGCACGTTGCGCCACGCGGCCCTGCCCCCTCCCACATTCCCCACCAGGATCCCCCCGGCACGTCTGATATGGCGTGATGGGGTGACCCCAGTGAGGAATGAAAGGGTTGTTTTCAGTACGGGGCCAAGCGGCCCCGTAACATCTGAAAATACCCAATGTCTTTTTTTGAGATGGGTCGACCAGAACTGCACACAATATTCCAGGTGTGGTCACACCATTGATTTGTATAGAGGCATTATGACATCCTCGGTTTTATTCTCTATTCCTTTGCGAATAACTCCTAACATTCTGTTTGCTTTTTTGACTGCTGCTGCACACTGGGCTGAGGATTTCAGTGCATTGTCCACAATCACGCCGAGATCCTTTTCCTGAGTGGTAACTCCTAGCTTAGTACCCAGCATTGTGTACTCATAGTTTGGATTATTTTTCCCTATGTGCATCACTTTGCACTTGTCCACATTAAATCTCATCTGCCACATAGATGCCCAGGCACCCAGTGCCATAAGATCCTGTTGCAGTTCTTCAGTCTACTTGTGTTTTAACTACCTTGAATAACTTGGTGTCATCTGCAAATTTGATCACCTCACTCTTAATGCCCCTTTCCAGATCATTAATAAATACATTAAACAACTCCTCTGACTGGCCAAGAACTTGCAGATCTTTGTTTCCTGAAGTCTTCCCATCACTCATCCATTTAACTTAGCATGGAATGCATTCCAATCAGGTATGGCTTTGGTCCAGGACAGTCAGTAGGACATAATTTAGTTTACCCTGCAGATTTTTCTAGATCCCAGAAGTCTTTTGACATTAACAACTGTCCCTAGCTGTGACTTCTTAGGCCACGGACATTAGCATCTGTCTTCCACTGTGACTCCCTGTATCATGAACAGTCTACAGCTGTTCCCTCTATGTTCTTCCGGTGAACTCCATAATTCTAACTTCATTCTATGTCTGAAATATATATGTGCATATATTTCAGTATATGAAGCAGATTAATAGCTGGACACCTTATAGTATGTGTCCCATACCCAGTGACAGTTCACCTCAGACACTCCTAATAGGCAAAGGAAGAATGCTTCTGGCATGGTCCCCACACTTTCCTCTAGAGTATTTCCATCCAGCAGGCAGGGAAGAGAGCTGCGGGGGCACCTCTCCCCTTCCCCCAGAGAGCTCACACAGCTTGCAGTGGGGGGTGGGGGGAGGTCTATTGATTTCAGAGGGGTAAATGGTTTAAGCATGTTGCCCTTGGCAACAGGCTATGAGGTGAGTGCATAAGGGTTATTTTTTAATGCACTACTCCACCTGACCTATTTTAGGTAGCATGGAAGCTGGGGTTAGAATCTAATCTTTTTATTATGATAGAGCCTGATTTCCAAGGCTCCTTAATCTGGTCTCCAGATTTTTTGGGCGCCAAGTACCTTCACATGTTTGCTTTGATCTTCTCTGTGTTTCCATGAGCATATAAGTAAAAGTGAAAGTGTGAGATAAAGGATGATACTTACATCTCCAAACAAATGGTGTTAGCATGATAGGCTTGGCTGTACAGGAAAGAGATAATTACCCGCCTTGCTGGGTCCTCTGTAATCCCAGAAAATGTAAGTACTTCCTGCTTTTGTCTTTCCCTCACATCCACCTTGCTGGGTCCTCTGTAATCCCAGAAAATGTAAGTACTTCCTGCTTTTGTCTTTCCCTCACATCCACCTTGCTGGGTCCTCTGTAATCCCAGAAAATGTAAGTACTTCCTGCTTTTGTCTTTCCCTCACATCCACCTTGCTGGGTCCTCTGTAATCCCAGAAAATGTAAGTACTTCCTGCTTTTGTCTTTCCCTCACATCAACCTTGCTGGGTCCTCTGTAATCCCAGAAAATGTAAGTACTTCCTGCTTTTGTCTTTCCCTCACATCATCTTTGTTTCACCAATTGCCTGTTATTCTTGCTTCCACTAATGCAAGTTCCATGCAAGTTCCCAAGCAAAGAGATCAGGGGAAGGCAAGAGCTATGTCATGTTTATCAGCCTCCTAGCTTCCCCTCTTTGTGGGAACAAAGGTGGACGGTTGCACCTTTGCTCATTGAGAATAAGCCTTTAGAATGCATGGAAACACCATGCTTCCCTGAATCCTGTTGGAAAAACAGCTCCAGATGGCATTGACCTTTTGCACCAACAAACCCTAATGACCACTAGGGGCATTGGGAGTAGAGATAGTGAGTTAGTGTTAGTGTCACTTTAACCTTTCCTGATCTCTGCTTCTAAGCCCCCTCCCAAGTGGGGATGTGCCCAGGAAGTTCCTACAGGACTTCCTCCTTCCTGACCTTTTCTCCATTCCTTTCTTCTCTCTCTGACCTTCAACATGACTGGCCGCCATGTTGGTGGCAGCTAGCTAGTAAGACCTACGGATAGGCCTTTCCTATCACTATGTATTTCTCAATAAAGTTGATTATTTTAATCTAGAAACACTCTCCAAGGTGTTGATTACTACTAAGCTGTTGCTACTAAGAATTCAAGCTGCTTTTGTTTTTTTGATCACTAATAAAGTTCCAACATAGGGTTATGGGTCCAGAATCCTCCCAAAAATCCTAACAGATTTTTTGGAACTCGAATTGAATCTCAAAGGAGAAAAGCACAGCTTATTTTTGTACCTGGTTTTTGTTTTGGAACAAGAGAAGCAGCATGGAGAAAGCTCAAGGGAGCCTCAACATACCAAACCTGAAAGGAGTGAATTTCAAGGATTGGAATTTACTCATGAAGTCTTGCTTTACAATGTGCTGATAACAGAGAGACCTACAGCTACAGGAGCTGAACGAAATCAATGGAACCAGCAGAATGACATAGTTCTTGGAATCCTTGGGATGCATGTAAGTCCAAAGCTATTTGTTCATTTTGAGCATGTGGAATTGGCCAGTGAAGTCTGGAAGAAGCTGGAAGATCTTTATAACCATAAAAGCTCCAGCAAAGCAATTTTTTATAATACAGAGATTGTGTAAAATGAACCTGAGAGAGAATGAGAATCCTACTGAGCACATGAGTCAAATACAATATTTTGCAAAAAGACTAAAAGACTTAGGAATAGACCTTGGAGAAAAAGGGATTATGGCATTTGTTTTGAATTCTTTGCCACCTTTATATGAATCTTTGAAGACTGCAATAGAAGTTTCTGATGCAGTAGTTGGTTTGGATTATCTCTCTAGCAGACTGAATGAGCGTTTTATCAGAGAGACAAAGCAAACTTCTAAAGATCAAATTGCAGCCTTTAGCTCAAACAAAGAGGTCCTGAAGAGATGCTTTATCTGTGGCAGTGAAAGACATTTAGTTGCTAATTGACCAAAGGCCAAGACAAAGGGAAAGTCTAAAGCACCCATTACTGCTGAGACAGAGTGTCTTCAGAAAACTACCAGCTCTGAAAGAATGAATCAGAAAGCAAAGGGAAAAGTCAAAAGTTTCAATGCCATGTCAGGAGTCAATAAAAATGTTTTTTATATTGATTCTGGTGCTTCTAAGAATCTCTTCAAGGATGTAGAATTATTCTCAGAAATTGAAATGGGCTACTCAGTTCCTATTTCCCTAGCAGATGGAAGGGAAGTGTTTTCACAAGGAAAAGGGAACAGCTAAAATCTTTTGCAGACTCCCTGATGGAGAAATTGTGCAAGTAAGGATACAAGATGCTTTGTATGTACCTTCATTAAAGAATAACTCAATCTCTGTGCAGTATGGAGTTAAGAAAGGATGCAAGTTTGAATTAATGGATGACCATTGCTATGTCACAAAGGAAGGTGACTTGATTTTGTCTGGAACTCTAAGAGACAGTGGACTATTTGAAGTGAATTGTGTCAATGAACATGCAAATTTTGCAAGCAACCACAAATGCATCCATAGATTCTGTGATATGATCTGGCATAGAAGGTTAGGCCATCGAGACATTAATGTAATTAATGTCAGCTTGAGAAGGGGGAATTAATTAAAGACTTTAAGGGGCAACCGTGTTATGAAAATGGAAGAAGATGTGAAAGTTGTTTTTCTGCAAAGGGAGTGAAGCCAACTTTTCACAAGCTAGAGAAGAAATAGTCTCAGCGCCCTCTAGAGTTGATTCACAGTGATGTATCAGGTCCTCTGGAAAGGAGCATTGGAGGAAACCTTTACATAGTTTCTTTTATTGATGATTTCTCAAGATTTGCCTATGTTTACACCTTGAGAGAGAAAAGCCAAGTATTTGAAAAGTTTAAAGAATATGTTGCATTGGTCAGCAACAAGTTTGGAAGAAAGCCTCAGAGACTAAGGTCAGACAATGGAG
>QEPC01004437.1:1088944-1113410 GCA_003113815.1 Sphenodon punctatus | reverse complement strand
AAGGGATGCCCCCGGGCATGAAGGGGCCCGGTACACCAGCAGCACCCCTAGCTTGCCCCCAGCCAAATCGATCACCACGTGCAGAGCCCCTACCTCCCCCTTAGTGGGGGGGTGATGACCTCCACCTCCCTTAGGCACCGTGGACCCCTAGGGGCCCGTGCCTTCCCACCCCATGGAAGTTCCCCGGAAGGCCTAGTAGCATGCTGAAGCCGGCAGCCACAGCCAGCGCTGAAGCCTCCGGACCTCCACCGCCGCCACCGCCACCGCCGCCCGGAGCTCAAGGTAGGCGATCCCTGGGTGGGGAGGTAGGGTGATCCCTGGGGTGGGGGTGGGGTGTTAAACCACCCCCACGATCAGTACAGTACCGGTACTTACCTGCTGCTGGTGCTGGCTCTGGGTCACTGCTGGTGGCCCAGAGCCCGCACTAGGGTCTTAGGGGAAATTTTTGTTGTTGTTTAAATCCAGGCTGGGCAGGGTAGGTGGGGGGTGTCCCCCCCTTCCACCTGCGCAGCCTGAACTCAGGGAGGGAAAGTGTTTGGGGATTTTTGTGTTGTTTTTTTTACATTGCGGCCATTCATTTGAATGGCCGCAATGTAAAAAAATCCGGCATGGGGGATCCGGTACTGGACCCAATAATACCGGAATAATCCGATATTGCCGGTACACCAAAATACCGGCAGTATCGGAAACTGGATGATCCAGTAGTCCCACGCCTACTAACTACTATACAACAGCTACTGTTCTGTGGTAACAAGGGAATCTAACTACTTTATAACAATTTGTTTCCATGAAAGTTTTCTCACTGGAGCCCTGCATTCCAGACTGAGACCAACATGTTCTATCAGCAGCCTTCGATACCGATAACAGTGAGTTGCTGATGACATGCCTGAGGGACCTGGCAGGGGTGGACAGAACTGTTTTACAATGGTTTCGTTCTTACCTCGCAGACAGATCTCAGCGGGTGGTGCTAGGGGACTGTACTTCATTCCCTTGTGGCCTCCTGTGTGGGGTCCTACTCTCTTGTTTAACTCTTGTCCCACTCTTGTCCCCTCTCTTGTTTAACATGTATATGAAGCCGCTCAGGGAGGTCATACACAGTTGGAGAGTTCATTGCCATCAATATGCCAATGACACCCAGCTGTATTTGTCATTTTTATCCCACCCAGCCCCTGCTGTCTCAGTCCTTGACCACTGTGGGGGATTGGATGCCAACTGAACCTCAATCCTGATAAGACAGAGGTGATGTTAGTTGGCAGGACCGGTGAACTGGTGAGGAGTTTTCCCCCATTATTGGGGGTATCCATCCTCCTTTGGCTCCATCTGTGCGGAGCCTAGAGGTACTCCTGGATTCACCGTTACACCTGGATTCCCAGGTGTTGACTGTGGCCGGGGGTGTCTTTCGCCAGTTACCTCTGGTGAAAAGGCTCCACCCATATGTCTCAGGGTGAAAACAGACATGACGCTAACCACTATTTAACCACCCTTGGTGGTCATTTATGCATGTTTCAGGGTTGCATAGGGCACCAATACAGCCCTGCAATATGCCACCAAGGGTGGTTAAATGGTAGTTAGCGTCATGTCTGTTTTCACCCAGACTCCAGTCTCGCAACTGTCATCCATGCATTTGCCACCTTGAGGCTAGACTATTGCAATGCACTCTAAGTGGGGCTGCCCGTGGTGATGGTTCAGAAGCTGAAGCTAGTGCAGAATGTGGCAGCCCATCTCCTTACTGGAGCAGGCCACAGGGAGCATATAACACCTGTACTCCAACCACTGCACTGGCTGCCTAATGTTTTCCGGGCTCAATTCAAGGTGCTGGTATTGACCTATAAAGCCCTTCATGACCTAGGCCCTGCTTATCTGAGCAATCATCTCACCCCCTGGGCCCCTGAGGTCATCTGGGGGTGCCCTCCTGGAAGTCCTGCATTATGGGTGGGTTTAGGCAGACAAGGAGGGCATTCTTGGCAGCTGTGCCATTACTCTGGAATTCCCTCCCAGTGGAGGTTCGCCTCAGCCCAAATCTTCTCACCTTCTGATGAAACTGTAAGACCTGGCTCTTCCACCAGGCATTTGGTGAGGGTGGGTGGGATCGGTTAGTTGGGTTGGGGAAATGGTATCTTCATTTTATGTACAATGTTTGGAGTTTTACTGTGTGTTTTATATTGTTATTTTTATATTGTTATTTTTATATATTTGTATTTATATTTATATTATGATTCTTTTATTTTTAAAAATTTGTAAGCTGCCCCAAGTTACTTTTGCAAGAGGGGCAGGGTAAAAATATAAATAAATAAATAAATAAATAAATAAATAAATGTTGGGCTCAATCTCAGCAAACCTCCCAGCAAAAGCCCCTCAAATTCAGATTAGGCTCCCTGTGGGCAAAAGTCCCCACCTTCATGGAGCAGTGTGACAGGGCATTTTGGGGGGGGGGGGGAATGTTAGAAAGGGAGTGGAATTAAGTCATTTACCCACTTTTCTTACATACCTTCTGCACCACACAAGATTGTGACATCACGGTGCTCCAAGGAGCAAGGTGGGCAATGTCAGGTAAAAGAAAGGGAAGTGCCTTTCTCCCACCTTTTTCCTGATGCATTCCACACACACACAGAACACTGTGATATCATAGTGCTCTGTGGAAAAGAGGGTGGGGCACCTGGTTCTCCAAACAAGAGAGGTTAAAGTGGGGAAGGAGGCTTATATTTCTGGGGGACATGCTCATATATATTGTGTAGCCCTCTCCTGAACTTCTCTAACCACACCCCGTAAGCTACTTTGCTGCTACAGTGACTGGTTTTTATTCCAATACCTGATTGGCCCCACTTCTTTCTTTCTTTCTTTCTTTCTTTCTTAAGGAATTTTCAAATTGTTACAATGTATTTGCATTATGAAATAATATACTTTGCTTTAAACAATTTATTCCCGGTTGATGTTCACAATTTCCCCTCTTATACCAGTATGTACTTTTTATTTTATATCCCAGATGAACTACTGGGCATAACTCTCCCGGTTTCTAACCCACCTGGTGATCAACTTAAACTTTTGGTCAGCTCGTTCTCAAGGAGATACCTCTCGATTCCTGCAGTCATTTACCGAAGTCGTCCTAAATGTAAAAGTCAAACAAATAATCTCTTTAATCAGGAGATAGTGGTTTATCCTGTATAACCTGGAGGCAAGGCCTCCAGTGGATCTGTAGTTTCTCTATTCGGGCTTGCCACTTTGCTATCAATCGTTCCATAGAAAATACAAAACAAATCCGGTTTAACCGTTCTCCTTCGCTTAGTGGGCTCTCAGACTTCCAGACCCCGCCATTTCCTCCATGTATTTCCAAACCACTCTCCACAGATTCTGAACATGGCATTCCACAATGGAGAAGCCTTCCCTCCTCCCCACACCCTCACCAACACCTCCCTGTCTATATGCTTAAATTGTATTGGTGTTATATAGTACCTTAAAGTTAGCTTTACTTGTGTCTCTTTGGCCTCCAATGATGATGCACACTGATTAAAATGGGCTATGATCTCTTCCACTTGTGTTTCTGAGAACTTCTGTCCTAGATCCTTTTCCCATGTCCTGATAAATCCTATATCTTTCTTGTACCATATCAACTTCAATTCTCTATAAATTCTACCTAACCTATCCCTGTTACTTGCTGTTTCCAATAGGGGTTTTTCTACCTTGTGAGGTTCCCTGATGAACCCTTTGATAGCCCCTGCTTGGGTAAAAGCACTCTTGAGCTGGAGATATTGGAAGGGGTCAACTCTACTCTGCAGCTTGGCCTCCAGAGCCTCTTGAGTAATAAAGATCCCCTCTACGAATAATTGTTCTGCCCTGTACATTTTCTTTTTATGGAGTCTACCACACAGCTCTTTTGCAGAGCCTTGTTCCTCTAGCATTCTAAGATTAATTGGAGAGTATGGGGAGGCCCCCATTGTTTTATTGATTTTTTTTAGCCCTCCAGGCTTTCCATACCTCCCAAGCAAAAGGGTGGTCTTTCCAGCTTTTGATCTTGATATGACACCCATCTGCTAAGTAATTCTTGAAATCTGCTATGCCAAGGTTGTGTGCCTCTGCCTGAACCCATTTCTGATTAATTGGATTGTGATACCACACTTTAAGTACATTGAGAACTGCTGCCTTGTGGTAAAGTCTAAAATCCAGCAGGTTCAACCCTCCTCCCTCCTTGGGTCTTATTAGTAACGCTCTCCCTATTCTAGGTTTTTTATGTGACCATACTACTTCAGACATCAACTTATCTATCTGGGTAAAAAAGGATTCCGGTAAGTAAACTGGGAGGGCCATCATTGGATACTAGAGCTTTGGCAAAGCTACCATTTAAAATAAATTTACCTTACCCAGCCAGCTACATGCAAGCTCTTTCCAAGCTCTAGCTTCCCCTATTATTTTCTGCAATAGCTCTGGGAAATCGTGTTTATATATATTTTTCAATTTTTTTGATAGATTCACTCCTAAGTATTTTATTTTCTCTCTTTGTTCTGTGAACTGTATCTTGTCCTGTATTGCTTGCTTGCCTCTGTTTCTGGTCCTCCCCATATATTAACGCGTGTGACTTCTCATAATTTATTTTGTATCCTGACACTGATCCAAACTTATCTATTAGTTCTATCAATGCTTCAATCGACTGCAGCAGGTTACTTATGAACAATATCATATCATCAGTGAACAATGCTAGTTTATGTTGTTCGTTTCCTATTTCCACCCCATTGATTCTGTCATCTTGCCAAATTGTGCAAGTCAATCCCTCTAATGTTAAATCAAATAATAATGGCGAAAGCGGGCAACCCTGCCTGGTTCTCCTCAATAGATTAAATGGGGCTGAGGTACTTCCATTAACCTGAAAGCTAGATTGTGGCTAACCTGAAAGCTCTTACCCAGTTAAGGAAATTACCCCCAAAACCCATGGCAATTATAGCTTGGATAAGAAATAGTGGCTCTGCCCTGTCAAAAGCCTTTTCTGCACCAGTTGACACCTTCAGTGCCGACCGGCCTGTGATACTGAGGTGGTGCATTACATTAACCACCTTCCTGATGTTATCTGTCCCTAAGCGGCCAGGGATAAATCCTACCAGGTCACTGTGAATCAGTTCACCTATTACTGCAGCCAGGTGATTGGCTAAACACTTAGCAAATATTTTATAGTCATTATTCAAAAGGGAGATAGGTCTAAAATTCCCACAAAGAGTGTGATTTCGACCTGGCTTTGGGATGACAGATTTCCTGGCCTCGCAAAAGGATGCTGGCATAGTCTTTTCCCTCAAAATATGGTTGAAGGCCTCTGTTAACGGCAGGGCTAAGACTCCCACCAAGCACTGATAAAATTCACTCGGTAGCCCATCAAGGTCAGCCGCCTTATTTTTTTGCAAATTTTTTATCACTGACTTAATCTCTTCTACATCGATTGGTGAATTAAGATATTTTAGTTGGGTGTCATTGAGTCTTGGGAGTTTGCATTTTTGTAGAAACTCTTATTTCTTCCAAATGTGGATTAGTTGTGGAATATAACTTTTCATAGTACTTTCTAAATTACTCTTTAATTTCCCCTGTTTTATTTGTCGTGGTGCCATCTGCCTTGCAAATTTCTGTTATCACATGCTTTTGAATTGCCCTCTTAGCTAGCCTTGCCAGTGCCCTTCCTGATTTGTTATTTTGATCAAAATACTTTGCTCTAATGATTTTTAATTTTCTTGTTTTTTTAAAAAATTTCTTCCACATTAATAGCTTCCCTTAATTTTGAAGTTCCTTATGTGCTTTTTGTGAGGGGCCTTGTTTCAACTTCTGCTACACTAATTTTAACTGAACATACAATCCTTTTAGTACTTCGCTTCTTTTCTTACTTATTGCTGCATTCAATGATATTATGTTTCCCCTGGTTACCACTTTTGCCACCTCCCATCGTATACTCAGGGAACTCACTGATCCCTTGTTTAATTCAAAGTATTCTACAATGCACTGCTTAATTTGGTCCTGGAAGAATTTATTGTGGCAAAGAGTTCTATCCATCTGCTACTGATTATTACTCTCTTGTTCCCCCTGGGGTCTCCAGTTGAAGGTTGCCAGGATGACGTGGTGATCTGAGAGTGTTACAGGTTTGATAAATGCACTCTTGTAAGCCTCAATCTCTGTGAGAGGGATTAGGATATGGTCTATTTTTGTGAACACCTGATGAGGAATTGAGTAATAGATATACTCCCTCTGTTTTGGGTTTAAATGCCTCCAGATCTCCAACAAACCATTATCTCTAAATAACTGATTTATTTTGATCTGCCATGCCTTCAGAGGCCTGGCAGAGGAATGATCTCACCAGGTAAGTGGTGTGTTCAGATCCCCCTGAATAATTATTCTCCCCTCCGCTTGTTCTAAAAATGTTTGGACTTTCCCCTGCAGGAAGGTGTGGGTATTTTTATTGGGTGCATATAAGTTAACCAATGTTGTTGCTTCCCCTTTAATACTTCCAATAACCATAAGAAATCTGCCCTCAATGTCCTTAATAACCCTTCGCATATTGAACTCACTTGTTCTTAATATCCCAATTAAAACTCCTGCTTTTTTCTTAGGAGCACAGGACACACAGAGCTGCTCAATTCTCTTGTTATTGAACCTATAAACATCTTTGTCTAATAGATACAATTCCTGGAGGAAAAAAAAAATCACATCTTGTTTCCCAAATAAGTTCCTTAACTCTTTTATGCTTCACTGGTGAGTTTAGCCCCTCACATTTAAGGCCAGGGTTTTCACCATGTTAGACATTGTTGATTTTTCTTTTTGTTGTTACCTGGACTTTTTTTACTGCATTTGTCTTTTAACTGCCTGTAAATCTCCCTTCCCACCCCCCACTTCCCTGTCCTAGAACAGTGCCCTTAAACACTTGAAAGAGATGCCTCAAGGGGACCTTGCATGCAGGCTGCCACGCTACACTACCGCTAATTAGTAAACAAAAATATGCATTATTATATAAGATTGACCACAATGTTAGCCTCTGAAAGATTTCACCCTCTCGATCACAGCGATTCTCTATCTCATTGCTGTTTAATATCTCACTCCTCTGTCCTTTTCAACTTTCCCCCTTTAAGCCTGGCTGTTGTCCAGCTCGTCAGGATCTTGAAAAAGTCTACGTTTGCCTCGCCACATTATGGACATACAGGCTGGAAACAATAGCTGGGGCTGCATCTGCCTTTCATATAACAGTGAAAAGAACTTTCCCCACCTCCTTTGTTTGCTAACAGTCACCACTGAGTAGTCAGGAAAAATTCTTATCAAGTTGCTGTGAAATTCCAGACGCTGTTTGCTTCTTGCCAAGTGTAGGATTTTCTCTTTATCCTGATAATTTTGAACTTCACAATGATCGTTCGTGGGTTCTGGCCCTCCTTTGGTCTCTGCCTCGCTGTTCTATGAGCTCTCTCAATTCTTGATTGCTGTACATCTATTTCTTCCAGAAACAATTCTTTCAACAACTCCCCTATCAAGGTTTTGGGGCTTCCCCTCTACAACCCCTCCTGTAAACCAGTGAATCTTAAATTGTACCTCCTGGAATGGTTTTCCGGATCCTCTGTCTTGTCCATTAGGTACTCTAGGGATTCTTTCATTTTCCTAATTTGGTCTTCGTTGTCTAAAGTATGATCTTCCATACTAGTTATCCTTGCTTCTGCAGTGTCTAGGCATTTCACTAGACTTTCCAACTTTTTGATGTTCAAATCAGTGACCTTCTGCAGCTTGTTGACTTCTTCTGCCAATTTTTCGCAGGCCTGAGCTGTTGCGCCCAGATCTTTTCTTAGGTCTTTCAGGATGGTTGTTAGTTCACCGCTGGAACTCTCCCCTGTACCTCCCTCTGTTTGACTTGTCACATCCGCCATCTTGTGCTGCGTTGATTCTGGCGCTGCTCTCAGGCCCGCTCTGGTTTTTGGGTGGCAGAAAGTCTCTATTGCCACCTGCTTCACTGATTTTCTTCTTTTGGTGGCCTCACCTGGCATTTAAAACATGAATGCTTCACATTGTGGTCTGTTTGCAAATTTGTGAGCTGTTTTTTTGGGTCATGGGGAAGAAGCACGGCTTTCCTGCTGCTGCTAGGTAGCGCGCATGCCCAGTCTCAACTGTCTCCATTTCAACAACCAGTGGAAGTTACGAAGAGGGAGTTCAGGTGATAGGAAGAACTATTTAAATCCTGGTTCTCCCTGCTCATGGGAATGGACATAGAATAAAGTATTCCGAAGTAACTATTTACTTTTGCAGACACTCAGCAACAGAAGTTTTTCCAATAAAAGATTTCATCTTAACTATGCTTCTTGTATCATCTGAACGACTTGGTTTCTTTTTTACTAATCCACTGAAATGCCAAAAGAAACATTGCAGTGGTGAGCTGGAAAAGATACTGGCTCCTTGTCTTGGCAAACTTCATCATACATGCCTCTGATGAAGCCAGGAATATTCACGCTCCACAGGGAGCCTTTCACATTCTTGACTCACACACATTGAGCTTGTCACAATTTAGAGTGTATCCTTAATTTGGAAATGGGCTGGTCACTGCGAATGCTTGTTTGCCAGTCTCATTTTAAGGGCAGCTGAGTTGGATGGGGGTGGGGGAGGGATGAACGCTATCTTTAGCAGGGCTGCAATAGATTTTGATTTTGCAACAAAAAGAACTTTTTAAAAAAAATCACTTTCTCCTTGAAGAGAGAAGTGGAGAGGCACTGCGGAAACAGCTGAAGTGTCAGTGGCTGTTGCGCTTAACAGTGCAATGTATGTACAATTGACACTTAGCAGATCTGTTAGAACAAGTACATCTTCTAACACTCCAAAGCAGTAGTCATTTGAACTACAAGATACCAAACGAATGGCTCTGTCAGGACCCAGGACTTGAACCCTTGGGTAGTGGCTGGGACTGTAGTGTTTTTTCTTTTCCTTGGTCCAGTCCCACAAGGCTCACTTCAATGGCCAGGCCCCACCACACCTTCCTATCTCCTGCCCTTGCCACAGCTCCCAGCATCCTGGTTTGCTGCTAATCAGCATATAAGGAAGAAAGTGTTTTGCCATCTGGGACCAACTAACATAATGGCAGGTAATTGTATGTTAACATGTATGCAACATCTGAGGGTGCATGTTGGGGGATCCAGGTGCACAGTGGAGAGTGGGGTCAAGTCCCGGGAGCCAGACACTATTTAGGACTCCATTTGTTCCTTCACCTTCATGCATCTTTGTTTATCTGTGCATGTTTTATTCGAACTCCATTCTCACATGCATGTGCAAAGACACACTTAAAAAATATACTGCAGAGTGTAATTTGTAAAATGCAGATGCATCTTTAGTCATTGACTAAAGAACCGTACTCAAAGAGCACTCAACAATGGCTTCTCATCAATCTGGAGGGAGGTGCTAAGCGGGATGTCATAGAGCTCTGTCCTGGGCCCAGAACTGTTCAACATCTTTATTAATAACTTGGATAAGGGAGAACAGGGAATGCTTATTAAATTTGCAGACAACAAAAAACTGGGATGGATAGCTAACAGAAGACAGAAACAAAATTCAAAATGTTCTTGATAAGTTGGAAAACTGGGCTGAAACTAACAAAATGAAGTTCAACAAAGGTAAATGTAAAGTTCTGCATTTAGGTAAGAAAAATCAAATGTACAAATACAGGATGGGGGGATACCTGGCTTTGCAGCAATACATGAGAAGGATCTGGGTACTGTAGCTGATCACAAACTGAATAGGCGTCAGCAGTGTGATGCAGCTGCAAAAAAAGGCTAATACAGTTTTAGACTGAATTAACAGAAGCATCATTTCCAGATCACAAGTAGTAATAATTTCACTCTATTCTGTGCTGGTCAGACCCCATCTGGAGTATTGTGTCTAGTTCTGGGTGGGCACTGCATGTTAAGAAGGACATCAACAAATTGGAACGGGTTCAGAGGAGGGCAAGAAAGATGGTCAGAGGTCTGGAAACCAAGTCCTATAAGAAAAGGTTGAAGGAGCTGGGTATGTTTAGCCTTGAGAAGCGAAGCCTAAGGGGAGACATGATAGCAATCTTCCACTACCTGAAGGGTTGCCACAGAAAGGATGGCAAAAACTTGTTCTCTCTTGCCCCTGAAGGCAAGACTAGAAATAATGGGCTCAAATGACAAGAAAGGAGAGCAGATTTCGGTTAAACATTAGGAAGAACTTCCTAACAGTAAGAGCTGCTTAACAGTGGAACAAATTACCTAGGGAGACGACGGGCTCTCCTTCATTGAAGGTTTTCAAACAAAGACTGGACATTCATCTGTTGGGGATGCTGTAGCTGTGGATTTCCTCAATTGAGCAGGGGGTTGAACTAGAGAACCTCTGAGTTCCCTTCCAACTCTATAATTTTATCATTCTATGACTCAGGACAGATTATACAAAGAACAAGGATTCCAGGGTGAATTAATACTGGAACTTAAATGCAGTTGACTCTGGAAGATTTAACTTTTTATTTTAAAAATAAAACAGGAAACTGGATAATAATTTCTTTTTTTCATTAATTACTTGCCAGCATAAAATGTTGTCCTTGAAATTCTGTGATGAATGCACCTTGCATTTAATCCTCTTTAATGGCCATTTAATATTTCTTAAAGGAGCATTCAAAGATTTCTTTCCCTTTTTTTTTTTTTTCCTTATTAAAAACCATCCTGTATTGTTTGGCCTAGTGAACCAAAACCCTAAAATCTACTTGATGTCACTCCTCGGTAATGTAATCACTTTTGAAAACTCATCCAATCAGTTCCAAAATGTAAGGGATATTCTAGATACGAGTGCGTAGAATATTGATTTTGGTAAAAAATTGGGAAATCACTTAACTATGAGAACTCTCCACAAACCTGCCCAATTCTCCCATATGACTGACTCATTATAGCCAACAGTAAGTATCCTGGAATGCAAGCAAGCAAGTGTAAGTAAACCAAAAGGATGGTGATTGGATGATGTTCCAAGGCATAGGCCCTTTTCAAATGGGCCGCGGTGGGTTGCGGGATGGATGTACCTGCAGTGGATGGAGGCTGGTGTGCAGCCATTCCCACAGGTGCACACCCATCTCCATACATGGAGCAACCATCACTGGAGTCCGTTACTCCATGTGTGGGTGATGAGTGGAGACTGGTGGAGATGGGTGGAGCATGAAAATGTGCATGAATGCACCCCCACCCACTATGAGCACCATTCCTACAGGTGCCCACCCATCCCCTGCACATGTCATGGTATTTGCATGGGCGCGCCTCCCCCCCCACTGCACACCTCTGTGAGGGGGCACGCCCATGTGAAAAGGGCCATAGAAGTGATCATGCTACTTTATTCAACTTTGATGAATACTGTGTTCCATTTTGGGAAGGACACTTCAAGAATCATATCAACAAATGTTGATATCATATTATCAAGCAATATTTAAGTACTGGATTTTAGACAGTGCTATAACATAAATGGACATAACGTTGACCTATCTTCAAAGTTAAACCTTGATAGAGTATGTCTTCTAGATTAAAAGGACCAAATTCACTAATTTAAGCAGCTGCAACTCCACAAGCTTAAGTGGGTCAATGCAAGACACCATCATAAGCTTGTTAAGTTACCACCACATATGTCAATAATAAATTATGACTAGGGCTAAGATTTAGTCATAGTAGTGACAGGGCTCACATTTTTAGTAAATTTCCCCCCTCACCATGACTTTTACAGCTTTTCTGTGACTTCCATGACTTTTGCCTGAAAAACATCGGAGGAACTGCCTCTGACTTACCCTGGAGAAGAGACGTGCCACTGAGAAGAGCGGCGTGGACACCGTAGTCAGCGCTGGCTGACTCACTGATGTCTCTGGGGTTCTCCAAACCCTCCCCCTTCAGAGAATGGTGTGGTAAGAGGTGGAGGGCGGAGCTTGAGAAGAGCCACCCAGAAGAGCAGCATGGATACCACACTCAGCACCGGTTGCTATGCTCGCATGTTGCTCCAAACCCCTCCCCTTCTGAGTGCGGTGTGACTAGAGGCAGAGAGCAGGGTCAGAGCTAGAAAAGGTATCCTGAAGGAGACGGCAGCATTTATTCTGCCTTTCCTCATGCCTTGCTCTTCTTTCCCTCCTGGGGGTTTCATCCTAAGTGAGATAAGGGAAAGGGTGTGTGTGTCCCCTTTCCTCCTGCCCCAGGCTTATAATCCCATAATATGTTATGTTAAGGAACGTTGAATAAAAGTAAAATGGAACTTTTTTTTACCCATGACTTTTCCATGACTTTCACATCTTTTCTACCATGATCTAGTCATGACTTTTTAGAAAAAATACCATGACAGAATCTTAGCCTTAATGACGACATAACTGCCATGTGTCATTTTAGTGTAAACATTTTAAACTAAGACAAATTGTCTCGAATACAAGTCAAATATTATGTGAATATTTTATTATTATTTTAATTTTATTTGCATAATTTATACCCTGCCCCTCCTGCAAAGCAGCTCTGGGGGGCTAACAATTTATACAAATAAAATAGAAATACAATAATATAACAATAAATACATAATAAAAATAAAACACAATAAGAACCTCCAATCCCAATAAGGGACATCAGGAGAAGTAAAAAGAATATACAACCCCCTCCCCACTCCCTAACCCACAACCCCTCACCCTTCACCCATCTCACTCACCAAAAGCCTGGTGGAATAGCCAGGTCTTGCATTGTCAATGGAAAGAGGAAAGGTCCGAGGCCCACCCTGAGCCTCCGCCGGCAGGGAGTTCCACAGCCTAGGTGCGGCCACTGAGAATGCCCTCTCCATGGTCACCCCCCGGAATACCCAGGAGACTTCAAGGAGGGACCTCCCGGCAGACCGCAGGGGCCAATCCAGAGCCTGGGGAATGAGGCAGTCCCACAGATAGGTAGGGCCTAGGACATATAGGGCTTTATGGGTAAACACCAACACCTTGAATCAGGCCTGGAAGACTATAGGCAGTCAGTGCAGAGAGTGGAGCACTGGTGTTTTTGCTCACGGCGACCCTTCCCCATCAGGAGATGGGCCACTGCACTCTGCACCAGCTGCAGCCTCTGAATCATCACCAAGGGTAGCCCCACACAGAATACATTCCAATAGTCCAGTCTTGAGGTAATGAAAGCATGGATGATAGTGGCCAGGTCAGAGTCTGAGACATACGACAGAAGCTGCCGCACCAGATGTAACTGGCGAAAAGCGCTCCTCGCCACAGCCCCCACCTGGACATCCAGGTGGAGCTGGGAAACGAGGAGCACTCCCAGACTACGAACCTGGGGGACAAACCCCATCAATGACAGGGGATGCCACACCCACTGCCTTACCCACTAGCATCACTTCCGTCTTGTTGGGATTCAGCTTCAGATGGCTCACCTTCATCCAGTTCCCCACAGCCGCCAGACACTGGGTAAACACCGAGACTGCTGGGTCTGGTGTAAATGTAAATATAAATGTAAATGTTTTCGTATTAGTAAGCAAAGCTGGTGGCATTGCTAACATCCATAGGAATGACAACATGTCTCTGTTTAGACAATATTTTTTCCAATATAATGGATAGTGGTTAATTTCAGCAAAGAAAGGCATGTGCGCACACATTGTGGATTACTGTACAGCATCACTAAGTATTGTGCCTTCACTTCAAAAGAAAGCAGGGAGGTCATGTGGCAGTCTCTTAAACTCATGCTACCAATTGTAAATGAAGTAACAAGCTTTAAGGTGTAAGGCAATCTCAAGGGTACCAGCAGAGCATACGAAGTAATGAAGCTATTTCTGGGGTATTGGGAATCCTTCAAAAATGTGATTTTCCGCCCTGTTTGCTCATTCATGAAGTACAGTAGCAACTGAAACCACATCCCTCTTTTATGCTTTCCAGAGCCAGTTGACTGAAATGTGCTTTTGATAACATTTTCTTTTCTCTTTTTTTGGTAGCTTATAAGGCAGCAATTTGGTGGGCACCCCTTGTTGATTTAAAATATTTTATCTGTGAAAGAAGGATGAATGTTTGTGTTGACTGTATGGAGAAGCTGTCTCTTCTTAAACTTCATACTCAGATTTACAGCAACTGTCACAGGAGTCTTCCAGCCTATTCCATTGGTGAACAAGGATGAATGGCTATTAGGACTGTGCAAATTAAAAGCCTCACACTCACTGCAAAGAATGTTTGGGCTTACGTATTATAGACCTCAGAGTGAAAAACACCAACAGACAACAACTAAAGAAGTTGCAGAACATTTCTCGTTCATTTAATAACTTTTTTCTCCTCCTGTAATTGCATGATCTTATATACACCCTTTGGATTTTCCCCAAATATAAGAAAAAGGAAGAGATCTTTCACTAGCACATTTTAAATGCTTTTCATTAATTATTCTGCTTACTGCTTTTTTAGAGTAGAAGTATATTACTAGTGAAATAGCAGCAGTAAGATAGTAGGAATCCATTTGTACTTACTTAAAATTAAAGTGTTGGATAAAACACACCAACACCACAATACTCAAAGTACTTAATCCAGTGTAGTCTGCTGAAATCAATAAGACTCCTCTAGAGTAAGTGGTCTGAGAATTAGGGCCTAAATAAGAATAAAGAATTAAATGTTTTCGTTCTACCTGTGTTTAGTTTTTTATTTATTGAATGACTCAATTACTCTCTTTTCCTTCCGCAGTTACCTCCTCTCCATATGGGATTTTCAGGTGTGTTTGAAAACCCACCAATTGGCAAGGCCACTACAGAGTTAGTTGTCACTTTAATTAAGTTTCTATATCTCCAGGATGGTGTAAAGCAATTTAATTTTACTGACCAAGATATTTCCTTATTCAGAAAGTTGACCATTCTCCTGCCATTTATAACAATATGAATATGAAGTATCTTCCCCAAAGCCACTATGAAAGGGCACAAAATTAGTAGAAGCCTCTTTTGGAGACACCTGTAAAACAGTTTCAAATAAGCAACAGTCCCAGTTCGAGGAAAGATGACCTCAGTCCGAATTATAGTATTGGGAAGAACTTTTTTCAGAGTTCTGTCCCATTTAGGTGGCTGTCCCAATTAGCAGTGTCCTAATTAAGTAGAGCTGACTGTACCATATATGTACAATCTATAGTTAGAAGAACTGTTAGAACTAAATCTCCTGAGGAATGGATGGTAACACTCCAAAGCAGTTTATAACAATGAATATGAAGTATCTTCCCCAAAGCCACTATGAAAGGGCACAAAATTAGTAGAAGCCTCTTTTGGAGCTGTCTCTTATACACATCTAGATGTGTATAAGAGACAGGTACCATATATGTACAATCTATAGTTAGAAGAACTGTTAGAACTAAATCTCCTGAGGAATGGATGGTAACACTCCAAAGCAGTTTGGGCCATTTTTTGACCCCGGGGGGTGGTTATTTCATTCACCCCCGCCGGGGATTCACTGGGACAAATCGGGACGGCATAACGTCTGATATCACCCTAGTTCATGCCCTTGCCACACACCCCAACATCCTGGTTGGCTGCCAGCCAGCATATAAGGCTGGTTAGTAGCAACTGAAAGCTGGGCAGAATATCTCACCTATCCTCAACTCCTGTTCTAGCCTTGTTCCTGTGACCACTACCTTCATTCTGCTCTTCTTCCTTGTTCCTCCAGTCCTCCTTTGGTTCATCAAGCCTTGGTTTCCCTACCTTAGCCTTGCTGTGCTCCAGGCCTAGTTCCCAGCTGTGTCTCTTGATTCCCATTCCAGTCATCCACCTAAGTCCTGGAACCTTACAGGCTTTTACGAATGTGTTTTGCTGAAGGGGAACCATTATGATTACAAGATTGCAGTGAGTGAAACAACAAGTGTCGAAGACCAAACCAAATAAAATGAGAAAAGTTAAACAGAAAAAAAATCTGCTTCTTTGTTACCTAACTCAGAAGACAATCCACTCAAGTACAAGACCCTTTTTGTACCTATCTTGCTCCACATCTAATCATACCTTAGTCTTCAGTTAGTATCACAGATTTCCTAGATTTATATTGATATATGTAGGAGTATTATACAGCACAGTGAAAGCAAGTTAGCAGAACAAACACTTTATGAGAAGAGAATTAGGACCAAAAGAGTTTTAGCTCCAGACTCATAGTAGTCTGAAGGTTCAATCATCTGCATATGCAAGGCTGATTTCATGGTCAGGCTGGAAGCCTGAGTTAGTACATTCAGCTAACAGATAAGATGAGAGGATTACCCTCCATGACAACAGAGTACTCTTCCAGGGAGAAATGGAAGGATGTGTATATTATTATTGCTTATTATTATTATTTCTATGGCAACATATGGACCTAGAGAGTTTGCGGTGAAGGAAAACCTAGCACCTGAAGGGGATGTTATGTTTAACATTTAAAAAATGAAATACGGTCATATTTTGCTTTTTCCAAAGGGTGATTCTGTGCATGTCCATCAATCATTTTGATATTAGGAGGGGGTCCACATGACCATTTCACATGGAGGCGTAACTTCTGTGGATCCAACACTGGATTCAGGGTTACAATGAGTGGGCTTACATATACTAATATTAATTCATGTAAGGCATTTCATTTACTGTATTAATTCTTACCTCCTCGTTTGTTTAGCTTTGCATACCCCGGAACATAGCTGCTACTCATAGATGATGAACTGCTGAAGGAGGAGTGTGATAGGGAGGAGATCAGGGGCTCATCACATTTTTCTGCAAGACAAATAATATAAATATATGTTAAGTATACATTGCTGTTGAATTATCCTTAAAGGTCAAGTTCTATTTTGGAATGCATTAATTTAATTATTTATTATTATTTAAAAGCATACCCTGCTAGATCTTAAATATATTTTGGTAAGAGAAAATGGAGACATCCACAACAGCAATGAAATCTCATATTAAAAAAATACAATATATATGCATATTTAGGAGTGAGATCAAGGTAGTAATAGCCTGTCCACTTGTTTTAATCTCTGGTTTATCACAAAAATAATTCATTTGTAATCTGTGATTACTAAAGCTTACGGTTACAATGAGAAAAATGGAAAGCTAAGAGACACAATCCGCCTTTTAGGGGTAATCGCCATAATCCTTTCAAGCACTTTATTTCTGTTTTACTCACTATAAAGATTAGCTTGGTGTTCTTGTCTAAAATGAGTAGGAAAAACAATCAAAATCACTGCTTTGTAAGATAAAGAAAGGAACCTAAAATGAAGTTGCTCCCTTTTTGTTGAATAAAACAGTGTAAGCAAAGGCAGCAATGATTGGTTTTCGATTCCTCAACTGCTTAAAACAATTAACTTGTTGGCCTTAATTCTAGTTTTTTCATATAATTCCAGGCTTTTATTACTCTTCTTAATTTTTCCGTACTTCCTCATGACTGTGAAAGGAAAAAACAACTACTCCACTTAGTTTTGAATAATCCCTATAATGTATGCGCTGCAGCACAGGCTATGCTATAAAATAAGAACAGCCCCGATTTGACACACATAGAGAAAGTTATCTCAATCCCTGCTGGGTAGCAGTTCCATCATTAAAGCACAACACATCATTCTGGCACAATTAGAAGGTCGTGATCTCTGGTGAATCCAAGGATAGATCATCAATGGAGAATGAATTACCTATAACCTCATGAGAGGCTCTTCTCAGCAGGTCAAAGCAGTGATCATGAGTGAGATAATTCATAGCTAACGATTCTAGTCTAACAGTTCTAGACACAATTTCCTTTTTCTCCACTCTTAGCAAGTTCAAATCCACTTATGGAATTTCCAGCACAGACATTGGCCTATGGGCAGAGACCTGCGTTCATTGCATTTTCCCATTGACATAAGGGGTAATGCAATAAACATGGGTCCTTGCCTATGGGGCTGGTGTTCCAGAGCAGGAGAGTCTCTCATTTCTGACATGACCATGTCCTTCTCTGAGTGTTGGGACATCACAGTGTTCAGAAAGGGGACATAGCCACAACAGAAAGGAAAGAGAGAGCCCTTCACCCCCACTGATTTCCAGTGTTGTCAATTTTTTGTTCCCAGAGGTCTCAAAAGAGGTGGGGTCAGGCAGGAGCACGATAGCCATTTCTGGGATTTGGGGGGGGGGGCATGAATGGCATGACCTTTGTACAGCTATGACCAGCCTACACAGTCGTGCATAGATAATAGCAAGGGCTGGAGTTTGTGAAACTGCAAACGGTCTGCTTGTACACAATTCATTGCAGGACAGGGAAACCAGTAACAACAGTAGCAGATTTATGGAGAAACTCTACTTATTTGGGCGATGTTGTCCATTGTACCCAGTAGCACTTCCCTCACTTGAAAGGTATAACTTAGGCCTCAGATTCTTTCTTTAAAACTACAAGTCTTGGGAAACAAACGTTAGAAATGGGAGCATCCAGCAACTGCCACTAACTTCTAGCAATCATTATATTTCTATTGGAACTGTTTGGTAGAGCTGTGCACAAAAGACATTACTACCCTGCCCATCTGATTCTTGCTTCCACTTGCTCTTGCAAACAAATAAATGGGGGGTGGGGGGAAATACCACTCACCACTGCCATTCTGGCCCAATCCTGGAGTGTGTAGGGCTTGATTCCCACTAAACACGTAAACAGTGGATTCACAAGGAGCAAGCAGACCTGCCTTAAGCTGTCCAAACTGTCCTGAAATACTGGGATGGGAAGGGGCTACCTTCCTCCTTCTACTTGGGTACCAACTTCATTCATTCATTCATTTATTAGATTTCTATACCGCCCCTTCCTGCACAGCAGCTCGGGGCGGTTTACAACAGTAAAAACATTTAAAACCATTTTAAAATACAACAATAAAACATATAATAAAGCTAGTGGTATATACAAATAAATAAACAGGTGGGGGATTAAAAATCACCCCCCCCCCTCCCCCCCAAAGGCCTGGGCAAACAGCCAGGTCTTACAGTTCCGCCGAAAAGTCAAAAGGCTTGGGGCCAGGCGAGCTTCCTCCGGAAGGGAGTTCCACAGCCGCGGCCCTACCACCGAGAATGCCCGCTCCATCGTGGCCCCCCGCTTAACACGGGGGACCTCCAGGAGGGCACCCCCGGCAGACCGCAGGAGTCGTTCCGGGGCGCGAAGGGCGAGGCGGTCCCTAAGGTAAGAGGGGCCAAGGCCGTATAGGGCTTTATAGATCATTACTAGGACCTTGAACCTGGCCCGGCACACTATCGGCAGCCAGTGCAGCGCTCGGAGCACCGGTGTAATGTGCTCCCGGCGACCCGTCCCCGTAAGAAGACGGGCCGCCGCATTCTGCACCAGCTGCAGCCTCCGGGCCAGGAACAAGGGAAGCCCCACGTAGAGCGCGTTACAGTAGTCGAGTCGCGAGGTGACGAAGGCATGGATGAGGGAGGCCAGGTCCGGGCCAGAGACATACGGACGCAGCCTACGTACCAGATAAAGCTGGCGGAAGGCAGCCTTCGCGGCTGCCTCCACCTGCTGCTCCAGCCGCAGGCCTGCGTCCAAAATGACCCCCAGACTCCGGACCTGCTGAGCTACAGGGGGGCAAACCCCCCCAATCAGGGGGGCCACCACCCCCTTCGCCCTCCCCACCACCATTACCTCCGTCTTATCTGGGTTGAGTTTCAGTCTGCTCTGTCGCATCCAATCCGCCACGGCCTCCAAACATTGGGATAGCACCGAGACAGCAGGGTCTGGGTCGGTAGAAAACGAGAGGTACAGCTGAGTATCATCAGCATACTGGTGACACCGCACCCCGAACCCTCTCACGACCTCCCCCAAGGGCTGCATATAGATGTTAAATAATAATGGAGACAAGATCGATCCCTGCGGAACGCCACACGGTAAGGCGCGGGGGCTCGATGTTTCTTCCCCCAACACCACCCGTTGGCTCCTCCCCGAGAGGAATGAACGGAACCATTCAAGAACAGTTCCGTCCAGACCCCCCCGGTCACGCAGTCGTCTCAACAGCAGCCCATGGTCCACGGTGTCAAAAGCGGCCGAGAGATCGAGCAGGATGAGAAATGTCGAACATCCCGCATCCATCTCCCGGCGGAGGTCGTCCACCAAGGCCACCAACGCCGTCTCGGTGCCATAGCCGGGGCGGAACCCAGATTGAAACGGGTCAAGGAGCCCGATATTATCTAGATGACCCTGGAGCTGGAGCGCCACTGCCCGCTCAATAACCTTCCCTAAAAAGGGAAGGTTAGAGACAGGTCGGTAGCTGGCGAGCGCGTCCACGTCCAACGATGGTTTTTTCAGCAGGGGGCGCACCACAGCCTCTTTTAAGCAAGGCGACAACCTCCCCTGCCGAAGGGACGCATTCACCACCCTCGCCAGCACCGTCCCCAACGTCTCCCCGGAAGCTTTTATTAACCAGGACGGGCATGGATCTAGTTGACAACACGTGGCCCTCACAGACCCCAGGACATCCACCACATCGGCTGGCGTCACTTCCTGAAACTCACCCCATAAAGATGGACCAGACGGACCCTCCGCCCCCCCGCGCTCTTCCCCTACTGCTATCAACCCAGCGTCGAAATCGGCCTGAATCCGAGCGATCTTGTCTGCGAAGTAGATGACAAACTCCTCACAGCGGGCCCGGGACAAGTCCCCATCCAGGCGGAGGGAGGCCGGACTAACCAGCCCCCGCACCACCCGAAACAGCTCCGCTGGACGCGACTTCGCAGACGCTATGAGGACGGCGAGGAATTCCTTCCTCGCCGTCCTCACAGCCTCCACATAGGACCGCAAATGGGCCCTATGGAGAAGACGATCGGAGACAGACCGAGTCCGACGCCAGCGTCGCTCTAGCCTCCTGCCCACACGCTTCATACACCGCAGCCCCTCAGTAAACCAAGGGGTCCTGCGGTGACGAGACCGAGGCAGAAGGCGCCTCGGAGCCACCCTGTCAATGGCCTCCTCCAGCAAGATGTTCCAATGCTGGACCAGCTCATCCACAGAGTGACCGTCCACATCCAGGGTAAGCTCCCTCAGGACCTCCTGGAACCGCTGGGGTTCCATCAGCCTCCGAGGGCGGACCATCCTAACTGGTCCCTTCCCCTTCTGGAGGGGGCGCGCTAAAAGACCGGCCTGAAGGAGGTAATGGTCCGTCCACGACAAGGGCACCGCTGTCACCTCCCCCACAACCGGACCCCCCGCCTCAAGGCCAGAGCCGAAGATCAGGTCGAGGGTATGTCCCCCCACGTGGGTCGGGCAGATCACCTCCTGGGACAAGTTCATAGTTGCCATGGCGGCCATGAACTCCCGCTCCGCCCCAACAAGGCCGGCATCGGCGTGGACGTTGAAGTCCCCCAGAACCAAAGTCCTGGGGGAGCCCAACACCACCTCCGAGGCCAGCTCCGCTAGAGCGGTAAGGGATGCCGCCGGGCATGAAGGGGCCCGGTACACCAGCAGCACCCCTAGCTTGCCCCCAGCCAAATCGATCACCACGTGCAGAGCCTCTACACCCACAATCTCCGGCACTGGATACCTCCTAACAGGCCAGTCTTCCCTAAAAACAATAGCTACGCCTCCTCCCCGGCCGCTCATGCGGGGCTGATGCTGCACGGCATACCCAGCTGGAACCAGATCCGCCAAAGTTGGACCGGCCAGATCATCCAGCCAGGTCTCCGTGATGCATGCGAGGTCCACGGCCCCATCCACGATCAAGTCGTGGATAAACTTGCTTCTGCAAAATTCCCTGGGAGACTTGTGCTCACACAGGTAGGGAAATAATTCCCACTCCTGCAAGTGGAATCCATGGGATATGTAGACAGTAGAGGTCCCACTGCAGAACTCTACTGCTGGGATAGCAGAACTTTGAAAGTCAAACCACTTAGAAGTCTAGCTCAAATATGCTATTTTTCAAACACTTAGCTTACATTCCCCTTCATCCCAGTGAGTGGACTGTTAACAAAACCAGTACTTTGATGCAATGAGCAAGTGATTAAACTCATTGTCATAAATAAGGAGAAAACCAATGAGGTTTTCTCCTAGGGTGACTCCCTGCAGTGCCACACCTGAGCTGCAGCAGCAAAAGTGCTAGCAGGGACATGACCACAGCAGGAAGGCAGCTCTGGAGAAGTCCCTCACAAATTTTAGCCCAAAATTACTCCCATGTATAAAGTTCCCCCCCCCAAACTTTATAACTTGTTTTATCGGTTTTCTCCTTTTTAATGTGTTTTAACTGTTTTAATTGTTTTATTATTGTTGTAAGCCACCCCGAGCTGCCTGTGGCAGGAGGGGCAGGGTAATAAGTTTTTGAAAATAAAAAAATAAACTAAAACATAGCTCTTTCTTCAACTCAGTGGCATTAGCAATACCAAAGAAACATACCTGAGTTTCATAGAATTTACATAATAGATGCTGCATGATAATTAGATGAGGATCTCACCATACACATACACACACACTTTCTATTACTAAAAAAATTAATAAAAAAAGCATTTCCTTTCTATTTCCACCTTTTCTGGACCATAAATCCTTTTATGCAATGTTTCCTCTGAGAAAAAAAGTATCCAGCTTGTATAAGGGAAAAAATAGGAATGGGCAGTCTATTTTTAAAGTATTTTAAGGCAATACAATATCTCTAGTGCCAGAATTTGATAGAGATCATTGAACATAATGGGATGCTGTCAGTATGTTCTTATGAATTTTGGTGTGGAATAGAGGAGTTATGTGAAGATAGTTTCAATGTGAAGGCACATTGAAAAGAATATGAGCCAGGTAAAATGTGACATTTGGACTGAGAGTCCTTCTTTCAAGAATGGGTTATAAAAGAAGAGTAAGCCAAGCTTCCAAGATTAACTGTTCAGAAACAATCCAATGCATTTGAAATTAATGGCTCCAAACAGCAGGCTGTTCTACTCTCTTTATCTATTCTAGTAGCCAACATGATGACCCTAACCACATAAAAGCTGCCCCTCTCCTCTAGAGGTGGTATTTTCTGCTACAGCCTAATCAAAAGATGATTAAGTTAATCAAAAGAAAATATTTTAATCATAAGAAATGGTACCAACATCTAACTTGTTTTCCCTTTCGCATTTCGAACACCACACCCAGTCTCTCTAGTAAGGGAACAAGAAATCCTGAGACAGTCAAAATTAAAATTAGGTGGAGGATCTGCACATGCGTCAGAGCGGCTAGCTGGTACCCGTCTGAGCTTCACTCCCCCAGATCTAAATTCAAGCCAGCAAACAGATTTAAAAGCAAAAAAAAAACCAAGACAGTTCAGCAATGGCGGGGAGAAATAAAAACAAGCAGAAAATTTTGCAAAGCAATGCGCTAGAGCGCTTTTGCCAAAAAAACCCCCAACAATGTGGGGCCTAGAGACGCGGAGAGCGAGGGATGCAGAATGCAAATGGTGGCGGCAGAGTGCGAAACAGAAGAGGAGCAGGCCTCATCTGACTCAGACCAGGAGGGAGGTGAGCAGAGATCTTTGCATAGACTACTCCTGGAAATGAAAAAAGAACTGAAAATAGAGATGAGAAAGATCAAGCTCTCGGTAGATGAAGGAAACAAAAAACTTGAGCAGGTGGCAAGAAGGATAGAAGTGGCTGAGGTCAGGATCTCCTCTCTAGGAGATCAATCCAACACAATGACAGAACAGTTAGACAAGCTGAAAAGGGAGACTGATTTTCTTCAAAGTAAGTGTGAGGACTTGGAGAATAGATCTCATAGGGGCAACCTACACATTAATTGGATCAAAGAAACAAACGGGGCAGGGAAGATTAGCAAATTGATAAGGGAAATACTGAAAGAAAATTTCCCAGAAGATACAATCCTTCATGAGGCTGAAATAGACAGGGCCCGCAGAACTGGGCGATCAAGACAAAAAGACAATGATCTGCCACGCACCATAATAGTGGACTCCTTGTTGGGATCTGTTCGTGCCACTACCTGTGAGCAAGATCCATGCCCGTCCTGGCTGGTGAAAGCCAGCCAGGAGACGTTACGGCCGTTGTTGGCTGGGGTGGTTAGTGCCTCCCTTTGGGAGGGCAGGGTACCTGACTGTCTAAAAGAGGCTGTGGTTAGACCCCTGCTCAAGAAACCATCTCTTGACGCTGATGCTCCTGCCAGTTATCGGCCGGTCTCTAACCTTCCCTTTTTAGGGAAGGTTATTGAAAGGGCTGTGGCACGACAGCTCCATTTGGAGCATTTGGACCACATCGGTTTCCTTGATCCCTCCCAGTCTGGGTTTCGGCCTGGGTATGGCATGGAGACGGCATTGGTGGCCTCGGTTGACGATCTCCGTCTGGCATTGGACCAGGGTCGTTAGACCTTACTGGTCCTGCTAGACCGTTCGGCTGCATTCAACAGAGTCGATCATGAGGTGTTGGTGACTCGCCTGCGGGACCGTGTTGGAATTGGCGGAATGGTCTTGGACTGGTTTCGTTTGTTCCTGGTCGGGAGAACTCACCGGGTGGTCTTGGGGGAGTGTATGTCTTCCCCCCGGGACCTCACGTGTGGAGTCCCGCAGGGTGCCATTCTGTCCCCCCTCTTGTTTAACATCTATATGCAGCC
>QEPC01004437.1:1036450-1083977 GCA_003113815.1 Sphenodon punctatus | reverse complement strand
TTATCTAATAAGTACACAGACCTACTCCTACAAACACTAAAACTAAATCACTAACGTTATCTCTATCACTAAGTTAACTCCTACAACACACTCTCTCTCTCTCTCCCCCATCCATATCCAAATATATATATATAGGATGGGGGGAATCACAAATAGAAGAGGCGTCTGTAGTGAAATACATACATTACATACTCAATGAGTCTGTACAGTGCATAACACAAGGTTTTAGTTTATGGTTTAAGTTTCATTTCATTACAAAACTGAAATGAAACTTAAAGCAATCTAAAAATCCTACTCAACGCCTTCTGTTCAGGAACAGTGACTAGCTCAGAAGGTATTGGGAAGGGGGGAGGCAGATAATTAGTTTAATTTCTTGCAAGCCTCTCCACCCCTGGTGCCTGGAAGTCTGCTCCTCAGTGACTGACACCTCCCTGTAATGTTTGACCTACCAGCGAACCTTTTTTTGCCACCCGAACTCATCCGAATGCGATCCGAACTGACTGAACTGTTCGGCCATTTCGCCGTTCGGTTTGTTCGGTATGTTCGCATTCGAGTTCAGTCGTCCGAACAGGCCGAGTTTGGGCTGAACTCCGAACTGCCGAACCGCGTTCGCCCATCCCTAAATGTTATGCAAGAGAGCTGGTGGGAGGTAGCAGGGTGGGACACATGGGTGTGTTCCACATTCAGAAGAAGGGGTGTTCCAGCAGATCCTCAGAGGATGGGTAGAAAAGAGGAGCCTGGTCAAACAACGAGGAGACAGGCAAAAGGGTTGGGGAGGGGGGAGGGACAGTGGGAGGAGGATTCAGGTTGGGGGAAGGGGAGACAAAGAGAGAGCACATGCAGATGGAAGAGAAGCAAGGGAGGAAATTAAAGGTAGAGGTACACAAGGAATGCACAATGGAAGTATTGGCAGCTCAGCAGGACATGAATAACACAAGTAGAGATCTGGAGATAGGTTTCCCAATGTGGAGCGAGGTGAATGGATGATAATTACAATGACACAAGTAAACTAAAAGTCTTTGATGGAGGAAGTTAAGACAATAACACTAAACATAAGAGGGCTAAACTCCCCACAAAAAAGGAAAAGAGTCAGAAACTTAATAGAAGAGCAGGGGGCAGGAATTTGTTTTTCTGCAAGAGACACACTTACTGAGAAAGGATGTGGTAAGATTTGCAAATGTCAAAATGGGAGAATTATTCTCCTCCTGTTCCAAAACAAAGAAAGCAGGAGTTATTATTGGGTTTGGCAGAAATAAATCCTTCATAGCAGAAAAAGTCATTAAGGATAATGAGGGCGGGATCCTTTATGTTATTGTCAATCTGGAGGGAAAACTGGTGACACTAGTTAATTTATAAACCCCCAACGAGGGGGGGCTTGAGTATTATGAAACATACTTTAAGAAAGTGGCAGACAATGCCAAAGGCTGGGTAATCATACAAGGGGATCTCAATGTTACTCTAACGCAGCTAGACCATTCCAGACAAAAAGAACCCAGAGGGGAACCATTTTTTTTTTATTTTTAGCAAAACTGAAGGAATCATATGGGTGGATAGACCTGTGGAGGCAGGTTAATGGGAAAGAGCGGGATTACACCTTTTACTCAGCCAAGTACAACAGTTACATACAAATAGATTACGTATTAACAGACAAAACTGAAGCCCACAGATGTCAAAAATGCCTTATTATCCCAACAGTCCTATCTTATCACAATGCAGTTGTAGCCACCTTTAGAGAGTCAGGAGGGGGGGAAAGCAAGAATGCTAACTAGCAGATGGACAGAAGCATTAATAATAAAGGGATAATCAAAAAACAGATTCAAGAAGAAATAGAAGAGTACTTCGAGCTCAATACTAATTTGGTTAAATCCCCAGCAATTCTCTGGGAGGCTGCAAAAGTGGTAATTAGGGGGGAAATAATTTCTCTACAAGCAAAAATAACAAAAGAAAAGAGGAAGCTAGTCAAGGAAACATATGCAAAGTTACAGAAATTAGAAGCGCAAAATAAAGTTGCACCAGCCCCCCCTTTAAAACAAGAGATAATAAAGAACAAAGAAATAATTAATATATCAGAACGAGAGAGAATAAAAAACCAACTACAAAAAATTAGATGCCACTTTTATGAGACAAATAATAAAGTGGGCAAGACCTTAGCAAGATTGGTAAAAAGTAAACAAAGGAAATCATATATATCGGTGATTTGAAATGCAAGGAGCAAGAGAGGAACGGACAACTCACACATCCAGGGGGGTCTTTATGGAATTCTACAAGGGAATATATAGCTCCCACAGACCAGAGAGGGCAAAAATCGCTTCCTTTCTAAGGAACATACAACTGCCTAAAATAAGTGAAGCGCAGGGCTCTTTCCTGAATGCATCAATTTCAGAAAAGGAGGTGAAAGATGCGATAGCATCTTCAAAAAACAATAAGGCGGGGGGTCCAGATGGATTCCCCAATGAGTTTTATAAAGCTTTCTCAACAACTCTAGTACCTTATCTCACAGAGGTATTCAATAATATTTTAAAAGAAAAGGAGATACCACAGGATCTTTACAAAGCTCTGATTACTATAATTTACAAGCCAGGAAGACAGGCAGACCAACTTGGTACCGGCCCTTCTCCTTACTGAATACAGACTTCAAATTGCTTTAAAAAATACTTGCTACCAGATTAAGAGCAATAATTGGCAAGTTAATTCATAAAAATCAGTCAGGATTCATTCCAGGCAGTCAAGGAAAAGATAATATTAGGAAAACTATTAATATAATATATGCATTACAGAACCAAAAAACTCCCACTATGATCATCTCTGCTGATGCAGAGAAGGTCTTTGACTTTGTGGAACCGAATTATCTGTTTACGGTTCTAGAAAAAATGGCCTTTGAGGGAAACCTTTTGTGCTGGCTAAGGGCGGTTTACAAAATTCTGCAGTCAAGACTAACGATAAATGGTAAGCTCTTGGAGTACTTCCATATTCAAAGAGGGACTAGACAGTGTTGCCCGTTGTCGCCTATGCTCTTCAATCTGGCCCTGGAGGTACTTGCGAGTGCTATAAGGAAAAACAGTAAAATAGAAGGGATTCAAATTGGTAAACACATGAATAAACTCTCATTATATGCAGATGATCTGCTTATTTTCATAGCAGAACCTGAGAAATCTCTGTCAGAACTCCTTAAGGTAATAGACCAGTTTGGGGTCAGATTACAATATTTATTTTATTTTATTTATTTATTCGATTTATACCCCGCCCCTCCTGAACACAGTTTGGGGTGGCTTCCAACAATAAAAACACAATATAAAACAATTTAAAACATAAAAATGCAATCTCAATTATTAAGAACAGGGCCCGGGATACATTAAAAAATAAATAGGGTAGGAGCGATAAAAAATCCACTAAACCCGCTCCCCCTCCCCAAAGACCTGGGCGAACAGCCAGGTTTTACACCTTCGCCGGAATATCAAAAGGCTTGGGGCCAGGCGATCTTCCCCTGGTAGGGAGTTCCAAAGACGTGGCCCGGCCACCGAGAATGCCCTCTCCATTGTGGCCCCCCGCTTAACATGGGGGACGCCCGCTCCGGGGTGTGGAGGGCGAGGTGGTCCCTGAGGTATGAGGGTCCGAGACCGTGAAGGGCTTTTTAAATAATACCAGCACCTTGAACCTTGCTCGGCATGCTATTGGAAACCAGTGCAGAGCCCGGAGCACAGGTGTTATGTGCTTCTGACGACCTGCCCCCGAAAGGAGACGGGCCTCCGTATTCTGCACTAGCTGCAGCCTCTGAACCAGGCACAAGGGAAGCCCCACGTAGAGCGCATTGCAGTAGTCCAGTCTCGAGGTGACGAAGGCATGGAAGAGGAAGGTCAGGTTTGGGCCGGAGACGAATGGACGCAGCCTCCGCACCAGATGCAACTGGCGAAAGGCAGCCTTTGTGGCTANTTGAGTATTATGAAACATACTTTAAGAAAGTGGCAGACAATGCCAAAGGCTGGGTAATCATACAAGGGGATCTCAATGTTACTCTAACGCAGCTAGACCATTCCAGACAAAAAGAACCCAGAGGGGAACCATTTTTTTTTTATTTTTAGCAAAACTGAAGGAATCATATGGGTGGATAGACCTGTGGAGGCAGGTTAATGGGAAAGAGCGGGATTACACCTTTTACTCAGCCAAGTACAACAGTTACATACAAATAGATTACGTATTAACAGACAAAACTGAAGCCCACAGATGTCAAAAATGCCTTATTATCCCAACAGTCCTATCTTATCACAATGCAGTTGTAGCCACCTTTAGAGAGTCAGGAGGGGGGGAAAGCAAGAATGCTAACTAGCAGATGGACAGAAGCATTAATAATAAAGGGATAATCAAAAAACAGATTCAAGAAGAAATAGAAGAGTACTTCGAGCTCAATACTAATTTGGTTAAATCCCCAGCAATTCTCTGGGAGGCTGCAAAAGTGGTAATTAGGGGGGAAATAATTTCTCTACAAGCAAAAATAACAAAAGAAAAGAGGAAGCTAGTCAAGGAAACATATGCAAAGTTACAGAAATTAGAAGCGCAAAATAAAGTTGCACCAGCCCCCCCTTTAAAACAAGAGATAATAAAGAACAAAGAAATAATTAATATATCAGAACGAGAGAGAATAAAAAACCAACTACAAAAAATTAGATGCCACTTTTATGAGACAAATAATAAAGTGGGCAAGACCTTAGCAAGATTGGTAAAAAGTAAACAAAGGAAATCATATATATCGGTGATTTGAAATGCAAGGAGCAAGAGAGGAACGGACAACTCACACATCCAGGGGGGTCTTTATGGAATTCTACAAGGGAATATATAGCTCCCACAGACCAGAGAGGGCAAAAATCGCTTCCTTTCTAAGGAACATACAACTGCCTAAAATAAGTGAAGCGCAGGGCTCTTTCCTGAATGCATCAATTTCAGAAAAGGAGGTGAAAGATGCGATAGCATCTTCAAAAAACAATAAGGCGGGGGGTCCAGATGGATTCCCCAATGAGTTTTATAAAGCTTTCTCAACAACTCTAGTACCTTATCTCACAGAGGTATTCAATAATATTTTAAAAGAAAAGGAGATACCACAGGATCTTTACAAAGCTCTGATTACTATAATTTACAAGCCAGGAAGACAGGCAGACCAACTTGGTACCGGCCCTTCTCCTTACTGAATACAGACTTCAAATTGCTTTAAAAAATACTTGCTACCAGATTAAGAGCAATAATTGGCAAGTTAATTCATAAAAATCAGTCAGGATTCATTCCAGGCAGTCAAGGAAAAGATAATATTAGGAAAACTATTAATATAATATATGCATTACAGAACCAAAAAACTCCCACTATGATCATCTCTGCTGATGCAGAGAAGGTCTTTGACTTTGTGGAACCGAATTATCTGTTTACGGTTCTAGAAAAAATGACCTTTGAGGGAAACCTTTTGTGCTGGCTAAGGGCGGTTTACAAAATTCTGCAGTCAAGACTAACGATAAATGGTAAGCTCTTGGAGTACTTCCATATTCAAAGAGGGACTAGACAGTGTTGCCCGTTGTCGCCTATGCTCTTCAATCTGGCCCTGGAGGTACTTGCGAGTGCTATAAGGAAAAACAGTAAAATAGAAGGGATTCAAATTGGTAAACACATGAATAAACTCTCATTATATGCAGATGATCTGCTTATTTTCATAGCAGAACCTGAGAAATCTCTGTCAGAACTCCTTAAGGTAATAGACCAGTTTGGGGTCAGATTACAATATTTATTTTATTTTATTTATTTATTCGATTTATACCCCGCCCCTCCTGAACACAGTTTGGGGTGGCTTCCAACAATAAAAACACAATATAAAACAATTTAAAACATAAAAATGCAATCTCAATTATTAAGAACAGGGCCCGGGATACATTAAAAAATAAATAGGGTAGGAGCGATAAAAAATCCACTAAACCCGCTCCCCCTCCCCAAAGACCTGGGCGAACAGCCAGGTTTTACACCTTCGCCGGAATATCAAAAGGCTTGGGGCCAGGCGATCTTCCCCTGGTAGGGAGTTCCAAAGACGTGGCCCGGCCACCGAGAATGCCCTCTCCATTGTGGCCCCCCGCTTAACATGGGGGACGCTCGCTCCGGGGTGTGGAGGGCGAGGTGGTCCCTGAGGTATGAGGGTCCGAGACCGTGAAGGGCTTTTTAAATAATACCAGCACCTTGAACCTTGCTCGGCATGCTATTGGAAACCAGTGCAGAGCCCGGAGCACAGGTGTTATGTGCTTCTGACGACCTGCCCCCGAAAGGAGACGGGCCTCCGTATTCTGCACTAGCTGCAGCCTCTGAACCAGGCACAAGGGAAGCCCCACGTAGAGCGCATTGCAGTAGTCCAGTCTCGAGGTGACGAAGGCATGGAAGAGGAAGGTCAGGTTTGGGCCGGAGACGAATGGACGCAGCCTCCGCACCAGATGCAACTGGCGAAAGGCAGCCTTTGTGGCTACCTCCACCTGCTACTCCAGGTGGAGATCCGCGTCCAGCACCACCCCCAGACTCCAGACCTGTTGAGCTATGGGAGGGCGAACCCCCCCAATAAGGGGGGCTGAGGCCTCCCTCTCTCTCCCCACCAACATCACCTCCATCTTATCGGGGTTGAGCTTCAGCCTGCTCTGCCACATCCATTCCGCCACTGCCTCCAAACACTGGAACAGCACCAAGATAGCAGGGTCTGGGTCCGTTGAAAAAGAGAGGTACAGCTGAGTATCATCAGCATATTGATGACAACGCACCCCGAACCCTCTCACGACTTTCCCCAGGGGCTGCATATATACATTAAATAATAATGGAGACAGAATGGAACCCTGAAGAACGCCGCAGGATAAGGTGTGGGGGCAAGATGTCACCTCCCCCAGCACCACCAACTGGCTTCTCCCCAAGAGGAATGAACGGAACCATTCAAGAACAGTCCCATCCAGACCCCCCACGTCACGCAGCTGTCTCAACAGCAGCCCATGGTTCATGGTGTCAAAAGTGGCCGAGAGATATAGCAGGATGAGAAATGTTGAACATTCTGCATCCATCTCCCGGTGGAGATCATTGACCAAGGCCACCAACGCTGTCTCGGTGCCATAGCCGGGCCAGAACCCAGATTGAAATGGGTCGAGGAAACCAATGCTGTCTATATGCACCTGGAGCTGGATTGCGACCGCCCACTCAATAACCTTCCCTAAAAAGGGAAGGTTAGAGACAGGTTGGTAACTGGCGAGTGCATCCACGTCCAAAGATGGTTTCTTCAGCAGGGGGCGCACCACAGCCTCCTTGAGACTGGGCGACAACCTCCCCTGCTGCAAGGACGCATTCACTACCCTCGCCAGCACCATCCCCAATGTCTCCCTGGAGGGTTTCACCAGCCAGGATGGGCATGGATTAAGTTCGCAACATGTGGCCCTCACAGACCCCAAGACATCCATCACATCGGCTGGCATCACTTCCTGAAACTCCCCCCACAAAGATGGACCAGACGGAGCCTCCATCACCTTGCGCTCTCTACCTACTGCCCCTAATCCAGCGGCAAAGTCGCTCTGAATCTGAGTGATCTTGTCTGCGAAGTAGGTGAAAAACTTCTCACAGCGGACCTGGGACAAGTCCCCATCCAGGTGGAGCGAGGCTGGACTAACCAACCCCCACACCACCCAAAACAGCTCCGCCGGACGTGACTTTGCAGATGCTATGAGGACAGCAAGGAACTCCTTCCTCGCTGCCCTCACAGCCTCAACATAGGACCGCAAATGGGCCCTATGGAGAAGTCAGTCGGAGTCAGAGCGAGTATGCTGCCAGCGTCACTCCAGCCTCCTGCCTACTTGCTTCATACACCGCAGCCCCTCGGTAAACCAAGGGGCTCTGCGGTGACAAGATCGAGGCAGAAGGTGTCTCGGAGCAACCCTGCCGATGGCCTCCTCCAGCAAGGTGTTCCAAGACTGGACCAGCTCATCAACAAAGTGACCGTCCAGGACCAAGGTTAATTCCCTCAGGGCTTCCTGGAACTGCTGGAGTTCCATCAGCCTCCGAGGGCGGAGCATCCTAACTGGTCCTTTCCCCTTCTGGGTGTGTGTGTGCACGGAGAGGCCGGCCTGAAGGAGATAATGGTCTGTCCATGACAAGGGCACTGCTGTAACCTCCCCCACAACCAGACCCCCTGCCTCAAGGCCAGAACTGAAGATCAGGTCAAGGGTGTGCCCCCCCACGTGGGTCGGGCAGATAACCTCCTGGGACAAATCCATGGTTGCCATGGCAGCCATGAATTCTCGCTCCACCCTGACAAGGCCGGCATCGGTGTGAATGTTGAAGTCCCCCAGGACCAAAGTCCTAGATGAGCCCAACACCACCTCCAAGGCCAGCTCTGCTAGAGCGGTCAGGGATGCTGCTGGACAAGAAGGAGCCCGGTATACCAGCAGCACCCCTAGCTTGCCCCAGTCAAATTGAACACCATGTGAAGGGCCTCAATAACCACAATCTCCTGAACTGGATACCGCCTAACAGGCCAGTCCTCTCTAAAAATAATCGCTACACCACCTCCCCGACCACCTGTGCGGGGCTGATGCTGCACAGCATACCCGGCCGGAACGAGATCCGCCAAAGTTGGACCGGCGAACTTGTACAACCAGGTTTCCATGATACACACGAGGTCCACGGCCCCATCCAAGATTATATCCTAGACAATCGGGGCCTTGTTGACCACAGACCTCGCAATCAAGAACATCAACACCCCACAAGTTGACCTTGGACCAGGCTCCTTCCCCAGCGAGGGGATGGCAATCTGCACCTCCTTCAGGCACCTTGGTCCCCTAGGGGCACGAGCCATCCGCCCCATGGACCATACCGTCCACACCCCAGAACTACCCCTATAGCCTCCTCCTCCCCCCGTCCACTACACTCCGTCCCCCAAAACCTGTCTGCTTGCCCTGTGGCCTTCCCCCACCTCACCCCCCTACACCCTCTTGGCCATCCTGCTGCCACCAGGGGCCAGTAGGGGCCATATCTCCCTGCCCGACTCCCTCTCTCACTGGGTACAGGCTCCTTCCCCCTCCCAACAAATACTCCCCCCAGCACCTTCCCCTGCTGCCACCAGGGTCAGTTCCCAGGAACCACCCCACCCCACCCTCTAACCACCCCTCCTACACCCCCCATCCCACCTCCCTAGCCCTGAACAAAAAAACCCCACCAAACATCCCCCCGCCACCCCATGTGGCCCCAAAGTGCCCCAAAGTGCCACGCCCCAAAGTGCCACGCCCCTTCGGCCCATGGCTTGTGGCCTGCGGCAGGAGCCACTGGCTGCTGGGCTTTAAAGTCCCAGTTGCTTCTGGGTGGGGGAGGGGACAAGCCGGCCCACGTTACCGGCTTCTATGCTCCCCCCCCGCCCTCGGCACTCACAGCAGTCTTTGCTTTTTTCTCCCCTCCAGGTCCAGCGGAGTGAAGGTGGAGTGGGGCAACGGCAGCACCAGCGGACCCCCTTCTCATCAGCGGCAGGTGTTGATGGCAAAGCACGGCAAGGATGAAGACAAGCGTCAGGTAAGTAGCTCTAACAGGGAGCCGCTGGGCTATAAAGCCCCGGCTTCTTCCAGTTGGGGGAGGGGACAAGCCGGCCCATGTTACCGTCTTCTATGCTCCCCCCTGACCCTGGCACTCACAGCAGTCTTTGCTTTTTTCTCCCCCCCCCAGGTCCATCAGAGTGAAGGTGGAGCGGGACAACGGCAGCACCAGCGGACCACCTTCTCGCCGGCAGCAGGTGTTGATGGCACAACACGGCAAGTATGAAGACAAGTGGCAGGTAAGTAGCTCTAAATATTAATAAAGAAAAATCTTTCGCTTTGACTTTTGGTCAGAGCAAAGAGCAAGAACAGACGTTAAAAAGATATCCCCATTTCCTATTGCAAAATCAGGAATCAAGTACCTAGGAGTCACAATCACAAAAAACTGAAAAGACTTATATTCAGCCAACTTCATTCCACCAATCCGGAAGTTAAGGGAGGAGGTAAAACCGTGACAAAATTTGATGGTATTTTGGCTGGGGAAGGTCAACCTATATAAGATGATAAGTTTGCCAAAAATATTATATAGATTTATGACTTTGCCTATCCACATTCCAAACTCTTTTTACGGGTTGAATGACTCGCTTATGAAGGAAATTGTATAGAATGGAAAGAAGCCAAGGATAAAAAAAACTAGCTTTAATGCGCCCCCAGGAGAAGGGGGGAATTAACTTACCAGAGCTAAAACTTTACCACATGGCGGCATCCCTGAGTGCTCTGCCTGAGTGGTATAAAGAAACACAGGCTCTGGAATGGGTGAGCTTAGAAGAAGTTTTACGTCAGGTTAAACCCCTAAAAGACCTCATAGTGGATCAAGGATCCATGGGAAATGACCATAGAAGGGAACACCCGTTTGCGGGCATGCTCAAAAAATACTGGGCAAAAATGAAAAAAAAAAAAATGGGCATAGCAGGCGGACTCTCTCCATATACAGCAATAGACTCAATACAAGCTAGAGAGCAATGCCTAGCTCTTACTCAGAGGAACATGTTAAAAGGAAAGGGTATTGCTAGAATGCAGCAACAGTTTTCAGTGGGGAGGTTTGTGGCTCATAAAAGATTGGAGGAGCTACTCCAAGAGAAAGTGGATCCCTTTCAATATTTACATCTTAAGCACTTTGGGACCTGCCTGCAAAACAAAGAGAGCTTTAGCAGGGAGCCTTTCAAACTAGAGAAAATTCTGTTCATGCAGAGTAAGACAGGGAGGGTAGGAAAGATACATAAAGAACTTAAGAACCTACTATACGATGATTCAATAACATATATTAATAAATGGAGTAAGGATCTAAAGATTGAACTGGGAGAAAAAGAAAAGAAAAAGATCTGGCAGCATATGAACACACGTGCATACTTGATAGAGGTAAAGGACACTCAGATCAAGTTGGTTGTAAGATTCTACTTGACCCCGACAAGGCTCAGTTATGGTGCCCCTAACGAGAGAGGTTTTTGTTGGAAAGGGTGTGGGGAAAGAGGCAACTACCGACACTGCTGGTGGGACTGTAGTAAGGTGCAAGTCTTTTGGGGCAAGGTGTGGAAAATGGTAAATAAGGTAGCGGGGGAGATAACCCCGTTCAAACCAGAGATAGCATTGTTAGACTTATACCCGGAAGTAAGAAACAAAGTCCTGTAAGATAAAGTTTCTAGCTGCTCTAAATATAATTGCCAGGCACTGGAAAGGAGTTGAAGAGCTTTCAATGGCAGAATGGGTCAATAGGTTATGGTACATGTTCACAATGGAAAAGTTACATCCTAGTTTGCAAGACAAAGCCCAAAGCTTTGAGGAAACGTGGTCTCCAATCATCATGGCTTTAGAAGGAGAAGAGATGGAAAAAGAAGAATACAGAAAGCTGTTTGAACTCTAAGGCAACTATCAAGCTTTTCATTCACAGGACAGTTTTCGGCCAAACAGAAAAAAGAGGGGGAATTGGGTGGAATCTCAGAAAGACTTGAAAAGGGCCCAAATATGGAGCTGATTTCTCAAGAAGAGTACTATCATCCTGGATAATGTCTGTAGATGTACCTAATGTGTTGGTGTTCTTTTTGTTATCTTATTGCTGTGCATATAATTGTACAAGAAAATTGAAATTTTAAAATAAACATTGCAAAAACTAAAAAAAATAATAATTTAAAATTAGGCCCTGTGGGTCAACAGTGGGAAGTCATGCTGTGAACACAACACCTATTTTAATAACTATATTAACAGATTCTGTGCAACATGCTACCTGCACGCATTTTGCTTTCAGGTGTGGGTTTGGCTTTTGCATTCAGCTTCATTATTAGCTATCGTTGGAAACAAACCGTGAAAATGATCTCACAATCTTCATCCTCTGTTGTTCTATGTGCTACAATGTACATTTTAAAACTCCATTATTCCTATCTTTAGAGATGAACTAAGGAGTAGAATTTGAAGGAAGAAAAAAATCTCACTTTCCTGTTAATGAACATCATGCTTCTCATTTAGTCTTAGAAATCTCTCACTACATAAATTTGGCCCTCAATGAACTTGTGAACCAAAGAGAAGAGCTGCTAAAATAATGCTGTTAAAATTACATCAATAGCTTGAGTATGTATAGCTGAACAGAGCTAAAATTAAAAAATTGCTTATGCAGGGCTAACAGACATTTCTAAGCCTGTATGAGTTATGTTTAGGGCTGAAACGAATATTAATTTTGTATTGGCAAAGATAGCTTGTATATTCATTCCTACAAATATTTGACTTTTGTCTTCATTACCATAGTGAAATTTGTTTCTCAGGTATTTGATAAATCCTCAACTTTGGTCTTCGATACATCATTGACTTTGGTTATTTTGTTCTTATCTTTATTATTTGGTATTTTTGTGACTTCCTGATGCAGAATTATTTTTATTTTTTTTATTTTGTCATATTTATATGCCACCTCCTCATGCCTACGGCATCTCGGGGCGGCTTCCATGCAAAATAAAATACTTTAAAAAATCACCAATTTAAAAGTACAATAATTCACAAAATTTAATTAAAATTTCACAGAATGTCACAGAGATGGATATAGAATACACACCTGTACCAGGGCGGATCCTGTGAGCCTTTTGGAGCCCTGTTTCAGAGCTGTCAGCACTATAATGTCAGGCATTAGCCTGTTGGAGCATGCCCTGTAGAGGCTTGGAAAGCCTTCTGAACTCTAAGTGCTGGGGCATGCTCAGTAGTATTGGTTAACTCTTTCTGAGCTCCAAGTCCAGTAACAGGCTCAGTAGAGACAGACACAACTTAGCATGCTCGGGGCCTATAAAGGGTCTGCGCTCCGTATAGAGAGGGAGGCCATAGGAGTAGGAGCTAGGGCTATGAGCTCCTGATTCCAGGACAGTAGCAGGACCCTGGTGGAGAACTGAATGGGCTTTTAGGTTCAAGCACAGGATGTACAGAGCGCACATATGGTGGTGTAGGCCTTGGCTGTGTGGGGTGGTAGGAGGCCAAGAGTGGGATCCCTACAGGGGTACCCCACAGAGTGCACCCTCCTAACTTGGGGATACTGCCAGGTTGAGGTCTGAACAGGTATGGCAGTGAGGTTTGCTAATATCCCTATTGAAACCCCAGCGACCCTGTGTGGCACTGGGAAGACCCCCTGCTACACTACCTATCATGGGGCAAGCTGTAGTAAGACAAGGCCCCAGAATTACAGTTCACAGGAGCTCTGTTCTTTTAATGCTTGATTATTCATTTTGCACTGTATGCCATCACCACACATGCATATCTTCCAAGGAAGCTGCTTCCTTCCCCAACTGCCAGTCCTTTGCAAGACTGGGCTTCACACCAAGCCCTTTGGTCTGGCTGCATTTGCCAGTCAGCTCCAGAGCGAGCCCTTATGGTGCAGGGCCTCTTGGTAAGCTCCCAGTCTTTTCCCTTCCTGCTCTAGGAAACCCTGAGGCAAGTTTCAGCCCTTGCCTGCCTCTCCAGTCCTTGGTAGTCTCTCCTTATGCTGGGAACCCCTGTTCTCTTATATTCAGCTTGGGCTACCTGACCCTTAATTGTCCAAACCTGGACTCAGTAAACTTAATTGGGTCACAAATAGAAAATGACAGGATGCTGGCTACATGTGGGGCCAAATCTCACAAGGACTTACCCCAACACTCCGCCACAACGGTCCAATCACGTTCACATTCAAAAATTCAAAGGAACCTGCCAAACACTACTGCCAAAGGCACGAAGTACAAAATAGTAAAATACCACAATACCAAAGTGTACGAAGTATCAAATACAAAAATACCAATGTAACAAGGGGGAAATGACAAAGTGAAGAACCAACATTAAAATTCAAAACTGCCAAAGATGGACACAAATATTGCTTTCCTATCCACTTTACTAAAACAAATGTGCGCATACAGAGCAACCTCATTATAACAGTGTATTAGGGAGCCATGCCTCACACCATGTTCTAACCAAATCCATGTTATAATGAGAATGCTTTGTACATGTAGACCTATTTGTGATGCAACACACTGGGAGTCATATTGATGCATGTTGTAACAAGATTGTACTATACCAGATTAATTGAATACAGCATTCACTTTGAAAATTCATTTCAGGTCTATTTTGTTATCTACTTTACCATTTAGCCTTATTTTATAGCCAGAGATGTCATAACACCACAAAGAAAAAACCACCACCACTAAGGTTTTTTCAATGTTGTTGCTGTTTTCTGTAGAAGCCAATCTTTCACTTACTGAAAACAGAACCATACAAGTTTTTCTGTGAGAGAGATACAGTAGTTTCTTCCATATATAAGTCAATGTAGTGTGGACTGTTAATCAATTACGGAACTCTGTCTCCATCCAACAGCAGAAGCAGCAAAGGAATAAACTCCACTCCATCCCATTTATCTGAGTAAGGTGTTAACGTCAAAGACAACTTGGGACTATTTAAATGGTAACGCTATGAAGCAACAGCAGTCTTCCAGCTAACTCCATTTCGTCCTAATAGCCTTGGCAGTAACAGCTTATACTATCACATTATTTAAGACATGACATCTATTGCCAGTGTTGAGGGGAAACACAAGGTGTTTGCTGCAGCACAAAAAATGAACAAGTGGTTCTTTTATAAAGGTGCAGTCAGACAATCCCTACAGAAGGCCAGCTGTGACATACAAGTTAAGGCCTTTCAGATTTCAGCAGGTCTGCATAAAACTGTGACTAAGTACAATCATTTTGTTTAACTGAAGATTCCTAAACCATCAGGCTTCTACTATTGTAAGGTGGCCCTATTAGGATCTGTCTTGAACTTTCCATGTGTAACCCTTACACTCGGGGAAGGGTGGTCAGGGTGGGGATTTCAACTGGGGACCTCAGCTCCATCTTCATGAGCCTCTACCCTCTAAGCTAAAAAACCTTGCTCTGTTACCTCTGAGAGTAGCAGGCATAGGAACCTGTGGGTGGCTAGTCACCACCACACCACTAGAGGGAGCCTCTGTGTCAACCCTCTGGGGCAGCACATGCACTTAATACCAGCTTTATTTTGAGTTCAACAAATATGCTTTGTGAGCTGGATGTGGTTTCCACTCATTTTGTAAATCTATAAGCAACACAGGAACACCATGTAGCAGGAAACAATCCACGGCTACAGTTTGCTGATAAATTTTGACTCTGGATTCAGAGGATAACAGATTGCATTGAAGGCCATATCAACAACTTTACTCAATCTTCTCCATATGGCCCGAATTCAGCAGTTCCAGTTTGTCCAAAATAAATGTTTCAGATAGCAATACAATTACAGCATGTGTTGCTTTAGATGGTATTTATGGAATTTATGGTATGGAATTTATGTTCTGATTTTTAATTTTAATTGTTGAACAGTTTGGATTGAGAAACCATAACAGCATTTTCATAAATCGTTAAAGGAGAAACTGGAGGCAAAGCACAGAATAATTAGAGCTTCGGAAGATGGGGAAGGTAGTTTGGAATTGTCAAATAAATCAAATCATTCACGATGATTTCTTTTTCATCCTGAAGTTTATTTGCAGTACAACCAATCATTGCTATCCATCTCATGGTCCTCCATAAATTCAGATCTGCCTATGACTCGGCAGAAAATGTCCTCCTATCTAGTGGTTGCCATAGGTCAAACTGAATGGGACTGAATGGGATTGTTTTCTTTGGAATCCTTTTCACCTCTTAGCCTTCTACAGTGTACCTACCATCATCATTTTTTCAACCATATTCTAATTTCACACCCTAAACTCCTCTGAACTTTGTTTATTTATTTATTTGTACATTTTTACCCCGCCCCTGTTGCTACAAGTGACTTGGGGTGGCTCACAAAATCCATAATAAAAACAGGATTGCATCATTTGTCTTTAATTCATTCCATTTTACAACTGCCATCTTTCAAAAAATGGTTGTATCCACTGCTTTCAGCCTTTTGATGTATTTCATTCAACACAGCTGCTTCCAGTTGATAGAACAATATCATTAGCAAATGGTTTGATTTTTTTTCACTTTGATAATTGCCCTCCGCCGCCATTTCAGCGGTGGGACCATTGTCGCGCTCCTCTCCTCCTTGAGAAAGGAGGGCAGGATGAGACAGGGGTTGGAGGTGGCTTGCAGCCGCTGCAGGCACCGCCGCTGCAGGCACCGCCGCTGAGTCCAAGCTGTCAGGTTGCTAAGCAACCCTCGCTGGCAGCGCGAGATTGAAGGTCTCTGATTGGCCAGGTGGGGTCACATGTCTGTGACTCGCCCGCACGGAGTCACAGACATGTCATTCTAGGCAAGAGCGGGGAACGGTAGCAGCACCCACCCACCCTTTCCCTATACTGTGGTTGTTACGGGTTGCATTAGAATAGGCCAGGAAGGAATTTTTGGCAAGAAGAATTGGTCAGAGGGCCTTCTTGTTTTTCCGTCTTCCTAACAGTATTGGGTAATTCGGTTGGCCATTAGATGGTGTGGTGTATTGCTATTATGATGTTATTGTTGGTTTTAATTTGTCGCACCCTTGCGGGGGTCCAGTATCTGTTGGGAATTAGAATAAATTGTTTGTAGGAGGCATCTCCTTAAGAGATGGGGGAGCCACTCTTAACGCATTGCAGGGTATGGCAGGCGAGGCGCTGGTTCTCCGGGGTAAGGGTGACCGTGCACGGTGGTAGGGCATAGTATGGCCCCCACTGGCGGGTACCTGATGCCTTACTCAAGTTTGAAGGACTGCATCCCCTCTGGCCTCGCCCTCAGCGATGGGCAAAGGGGAGGCCTTAATTTGTGAGGAGGTTATAGAGGGTATATCGAGACCACCTCTGTTTATTATTGAGTTCTGAGTGTATAGCTGATACTGGACCCGAATTGCAATAGGCGATCTTACCCCCTCACCTAAATTTGATTGTTGTAAATTGGATTAATAAAGGGTGCGGCCATGTTAAATCCAAGAGCTGTGTCCTGTCTTCTTTCTAGGGGTGCGCCGACAACCAATGTAATACTGAAATGAAATTTGTGGTGAATATGTTATTCATCCAATTTGCTGATTTTAAGCCAAACCAAATAACTGATATTTAGTTCCCTCTTTGAGAATATCCATATCACATATCCATATCAGAGAGTTCAAGTTAGTAATCCATTTATTTAGTTGTTTGGCTATTTGATTATTTGGTTATTTTGGTACTATTAGTGTTATTGCACATGTGAAGAAGCCAAAACAAAGTTAACAAAATAATGGAACACCTGGATACATGGATTTGAAACAGAAACAGTTGTTCATGAAGATATTAGTAACCAAACTCATAATGAAGAGTTATTGATTGGAAACCATTTATTAATTAATAGTTTAACCAATTTACCATATTACTGCTTTGGACTACTTAATCATGTTGCCACTTTGTCCGTTCGGCCATGGAGCTGGATGGGATTTGCCCTCCCTGCTGAGACAGCCTGACATTGTCATTGACAGCTTTGGCGCTCTGCTGGATCTGCCCAAGGACTGCAGAGCTACGCAGCTCAGCTAGGAGACCTATCACAATAGCAGGAGTTCCCCTGTTGTTTAAATAGGTGCCTGAGCTTGAGGCCATTAATTCTTCTCTTATTTACACATTCATTTCATGATTAAAAGTTTAATTGAGTTTCCCTTTGGATAACTGGTTCAAAGCTGCTGGATGTTGCTTTTTTATTGGCCTCGTTATAAACCAGAAATGACAAAACACAGAAAAATGGCAAATAGATCACAAAATAAGTTGGTTATGCAGTAACAGTAATGTGGTATAAACTGGTATTTCATTTAAATGGCTAACTACTATGTCACATGATTACTGATTAATTAACAAATTAGCTAGCCAATTTTTTAGTTATTAACTGCGGTTATACAATTAACTATCTGTTTCAGCTCTAATATGGATATCTGTTTAAGCTGCAGGTATTAGCCAGAAAACAAGAATATCCACCAATACAATATACATGATTACTTTAAGCTCTAATTTAGATCAGTCCACAAATTCAGCAGTTTCTTGGCACACATATGGTTAAGGAACATCTCCATCTAAGTCATTTCTGATGAAACCATCGACTCTGAACAAATTTGCCGAGTGCACATAAGATTTTACTTTTCCTTCCTCTTCACCCCTGCTGCAGTTCAACACGTTATTGTCCCTTTTTCTAAGACACTTTGTCTTCTTGGCATGTTTTATAAGTTCAAGTCATCGACACCAATTTCCCAAGATAGCAAGGAGTATCGTCATTAATTAAAATGTCTGCCAATTGTGCAATGTCACCTGCATAAGCTAAAGAGCTTAACTTTACATCAGCCAATGTCACACCCTCCATTTCATCTACCAATCTTAATGTCCAGTTAAGAACATGATGAAAAGTGGTGGTGACTGCATCCCCCTTGCCTAAATGATGTTGACATTTAAATTACCTTTAGTAAGTGTCAAAGCTAACAGCCCATAGAAGATTAAATGAGCAGCCCACACCTCTGTGGAATATTATTTAAAACTGTCTGCAGACTCAGGCACACGCCACAGCATCAGTTTGAACTCAGCTCACATAGAAGGTTATTTTTAGATTCTGCAACACAATTCAGTGACAAAGGGATATTTCTGAGGTGAACTGCGGTCATGCCATCACTATGCACTGGGCAAGATATTTTCCAAGCTGGCCATTTGTCACATTTCCACTTGATAATGCATTCAGTGAAAACTTTTATCTGTAAGCCAGCAATAACAAAAAAACTCCCAGTTTCCAACAAATAGTTAAGGTGGGTCCATGCTACTTAAATAAACCCTAAAAACCAAGCAAATTAATATTTTTTAACCCCAGGAACCAAAGAAAAAAAATAAAAACCCTCAAACATCCACCCTACATCTCCCAAACTCCTGCCACACCGACTTTAATGGCTATGCAGTGCAAAAGCCGAAACTGCTGAATGTTTCAAAAAGTTACTTTAATACATGTGATATTAAAACAACAATCAGAATATTTTTCACCCATCTGCTGAGTTGCTTGACTTATGACTTGCAGACAGACAACAAACTAAACCCACTGAGGGGAAAATCTGGTTACTACTTAGAACATAGCAAGCTATTGCATTATCCCTCTGAGTAAAAAAAACAACTCCAGCAGAAAGAAAATATTTTTATTAATGTGCAACAAAGGATGATTTCAGACATTACGAGATCACGCTTAACCACAGTGAACCACGGTCAATTCCGCGGCGGGGCCAAAGCAGCCTGCATGTCTGTTTGGCAGCCGCCAGATGTTCATCACAGTCAATACCCACATGGGGTCAAAATCAACCATGCTTCCAGAGTTCCGGCCCAGACCATCTCCGAAAGTGTGGTCAAAGAGATTCCCAACGGGAAACAAAAAAAAGTAATGTCTGAAAGGCAACCACCAGTCAGAACCAAAGACAATGATTCCCAGCCGGGGACAAAGCATGCAGCATCGCTGCCAGGCAACCAGCAATAACACAGACCAGGGAGGGAGATTTAAAGGGCACATGACAGCAGCCGGGACGAGCCGTCCTGGCGCCTTCTGGGTGCTTTGACCATGGCCCGTACCAGGATCGGCGTAATGTCTGTTGCGCTGCCCCAGGCTGTGGTCCAGTCCCGGTCCTGTCATGTCTGCTCGGGGCTTTCCTTGACCATGGGGGGTGATTAATCTGTTCACCCCCACCGGGAATCCACTGTGGTGAATTGGGACCGCGTAATGTCTGAAATCACCCAAAGAGACTATGGGTATTTTAAGATGTTATGAGATCATGCTCAACCACAGACAATACCCTGTGGTGGGGAATGGTCCCGAAACGTCTGTTTGATCCCCACCAGATGTTCACCACAGTGAACCTCCGGTGGGGATCAAAATAACCACGCTTTCAAGGATGGTCCGGGGACCATCTCTGAAAGTGTGGTCAAAGTGATTCCCACTGGGGGTGAACACCCGGCGGGAATCACTTTTTGCCCCCAAGAGACATGACGTTACCATGCTCAACCACGGCGGGATTCACCATGGTTGAGCATGGTAACATCTCATCTGGCCCCTGACCACAGCCCGGAATCGGCGGCCATGCTCGGGCGGGCGGCCTCGGAAGTGTGGGGGGGTGGGGCTCTGTGGCCGCACATTGCGCCGTGCGGCCCCGTCCCCCCAGATTCCCCACTGAGATCGGCCAGCATGTCTGTGGGCCATGACGGTCAGATTCTGGTGGGGAATCAAAAAGGTGATTGCATGACGGGACCAAAGCCACCCCATCATGTCTGAAATCACCCTATGTTGAATGGAGGGAACAAATTAGGGAAACAATGATTAAAGACTGCATACTATTAGCATGAACAGACAGCTAGCTTAGGGGGTGGGGGAATGGGGTAGTTCAGTTTCAAAGAACAGCATGCCTATAGCTGACCATAACGGATTTATTCCAGGCGATACGATGTCAATCCCACTAAAAAGACACAGAGCTCACCTGTACATATCCCAGCATGGCACAATCACCTTGCACATGTCTTCAGCGAAACACACAGTGACATAAAACCACCGCAGAGACCATAGGGTACATACCTGTGCACCATGGGCAAAGCTACTCATGTGAATTATGTGAGTGTGCTGTGCTATGGGAGTGGAGACAAACTGACTCAACAATGCATAGGTGGAAAGAAACCAGTAACTGCACATATATGTATATCATGCAAAACGAACAGCAGCATGGCAGGTACCCCCCACTCCCAAAGGCCGTGAGGCTGAGGTTAGGAAAGCAAACAAAACATAACACTGCATAGTCATTAAGGCGGGTTTGTCAGGAGTTTGGGAGATGTGGGGTTATTGTTGTTGTTTTTGGGGGGGGTGTTGGTTGCTGGGCTTAAGAAATAATAATTCCCTTTGTTTTTAGGGTTTGTTTAAGTAGCATAAACCCGCCTTAACTATTTGTTGAAAACCAGGAGGTTTTTTGTTAGATAATATCATTGGTTTTTCAGCAAGTAATGGCAGTTGACACAGATTTCTTCTCACCTGCACTGTATCCCCTGTCTCTTATACACATCTAGATGTGTATCATGTGTGTATCTGGGGGTGTGGGATTAAGGTCAACCAGTGCAGGGAGAACAAGGGAAGCCCATGGGTTGGAGGGGCCATTGAAGGGCTCATCCCTNCAGGCGATACGATGTCAATCCCACTAAAAAGACACAGAGCTCACCTGTACATATCCCAGCATGGCACAATCACCTTGCAAATGTCTTCAGCGAAACACACAGTGACATAAAACCACCGCAGAGACCATAGGGTACATACCTGTGCACCATGGGCAAAGCTACTCATGTGAATTATGTGAGTGTGCTGTGCTATGGGAGTGGAGACAAACTGACTCAACAATGCATAGGTGGAAAGAAACCAGTAACTGCACATATATGTATATCATGCAAAACGAACAGCAGCATGGCAGGTACCCCCCACTCCCAAAGGCCGTGAGGCTGAGGTTAGGAAAGCAAACAAAACATAACACTGCATAGTCATTAAGGCGGGTTTGTCAGGAGTTTGGGAGATGTGGGGTTATTGTTGTTGTTTTTGGGGGGGGTGTTGGTTGCTGGGCTTAAGAAATAATAATTCCCTTTGTTTTTAGGGTTTGTTTAAGTAGCATAAACCCGCCTTAACTATTTGTTGAAAACCAGGAGGTTTTTTGTTAGATAATATCATTGGTTTTTCAGCAAGTAATGGCAGTTGACACAGATTTCTTCTCACCTATGCTCCTCAAGCTGCCACAGTACACAATGCTAAGCTATGTAACCATCTTCACTGGCCTCCAGCAAACCCCTTTGACCCCGAACATGTCATTATCACACTCTTTACTGTTTCTAAATTAATTGACTCATTAAACCAGATGCCTATAAGGTTGAGGGAGAAACCACCAAAAGGGGGGGGGGGGGAAATAAAACATCCCCCACCTCTAAAAGACCAGGAAAACCAGGAATTTGAGGCAATGCAAAAATGTACTAAGGGACCGAGAGTTTGATACTCCTTGCATTGTTACGAAGCAGATGGCATGGAAGTGGGGAAAGATTGCACGTGTAGGGATAGAATGAAAATGAAATGTCATATTACTCCCCCAAACCCCCTTCCTCTCCCTCATCCCTACATCCCCCCAGAACCTTCACTGCCTCCACCCCTTTCCCTGCAGCCATGAGCCCCTCTTCCCTGCTGTCTCCAGACCTACTTCCCCTCCCCCATCCTTACAGCCCCCCCAAGCCCGCTCTTCCATCCCTGCAGCACCCACTTGCAGCCCCAGACCTGCTTCCCCTCCCCCATCCCTACAGTCATATACCCTCTTCCCTGAAGCCCCTCTCCCCTCCCCTGGAGCCCCAGAGCCTCTGCCCTGCAGCTTCCAGGTCCCCTTCACCATCCCTGCAGCCCTCCAAGCCCCCTCTCCCTTCCTTGCAGCCCCATCACCTCCTCCCCATCCCTACAGCCCTCCCACACTCCCTCTCCCACCCTAAAGCCCCTAGTCCATCTTCCCTGAAGCCCCCAGACCCCCTTCCCTTTCCTCATCCCTGTCCCACTGCCAGTAATCCTGCCAACCCCCTTCTCCCTACAGCCAGCTTTGGAGGCAGCAGGCCAGCAGTGCCTAGCAGATGCCTTAGAAAAAAGCCGTAGAACGTCTATAGTTATGCCATATCAGAAACCGGCATTTTTAAGTACAGGTTTCTCTGGAACCCAACCACCGATGTGGCTGAAAATCCACCAGGTGCTAGAGGATCCCTTATTTAAAGTTTTTTACTCATTCAGAGAAACCTAAATGCTCCCAGAAAAGACCAAACCCCTACGAAAGAAAACTCACCAACTCAGAAGTAAACAGCCTCAAAAATCAAGTGAATGGAAGCACTTGCACTGAAACGCCTACCCACCTTAACTAATAAGAGCTGCTGCTCTGGCTCTATAATCATCTTGGGATTCCAATCATATAAAACAGTTCTGGTGGGGGGACTCAATTTCCAGTCACTAGGAAATGATCTTAAAAACATTTGTAAATCTTACAGAGTCCAGTCTTTGGGGGACCTTTTGAAAAGGTCTACTGAGCTAAAATTTGCACAGCCTAGCAATCAGCACCATTCAAGAAGTTTTTAATTTATGCATTTATTGTTTTTTATATTTCTCTAATTTGTATAATGTCTCACTATCACAGTGTGATATTTAAATCCTGACAGATTGAAGTGATGAGCAAGGACACAATATTTTCTTTTTAAAATATAGCACACGTCATTCACATTACCACAGAAGTCATTCAGGAAATGCCTGAGAGACTCTTGACAAAGTAATCTGTTTCCATATGCTTTATCTCTTGACTTCACAAGCTTTTGCAATTATTTATTCCTATAATTACAAAAACAAATTCAAACATAAATGCAATTTTGTGAAAATTTCAGTTCTTCTAAAAACGTAACACATTGGGTTAACATTTAACATGTTATTTTGCAATTTTGATCTAGCTATAGTGTAGAGAGATTTTCCCTCTTTACCCTATCAAACTTATTTGCTCGCTCTCTCCATGTGTTGCTGAAGGAAGGGAGTGATGAATGACAATATAAATTGTATGTTGTATTTTACATAGACATGGATATATTTATGTAAAGCAAAAGGTCCAAACAGCTCTGTTTTACTGGTTTTATACACTCAGGATCTGTTGGGAGTGTGATGTATGTACCTTCAAGAGAGAAGCTGATGTGAATGTTCCAAGGTCTCAGTGACAGTTGGAATTAGTTAATGTTAGAACCTAGATCCTGGGGAAGTCAGTAGCTTCCTGTGAGTGTTAAGCAATTTCTATGTCAGGGGTGGGGAACCTTAAGCCCAGGGGCCAAATGTGGCTCATATCTAAGCTTTATTTGTCCCTTTTCCAGTTCTTGCATCCAGCACCTTCTTCAAAGTACTGAAAGACTGAGTTCAGAGAACAGGAGCAGAGATGAGAGCATCACACAAGGACAGGGGGCAGATCCATGGCATAGATCCATGTACTAAACCCTCTGCTTTCTGAGTGTACCCTTCAAGGATGCCCATACCAACTTCTAAAAAGCTGGCCCTCTGAGCTTTTCAAAGTGCCCCATGGAAGGTAAAATGTTCCCCACCCTTGCTCTATACAAATATTTTATTGTTAATCATGCAATTACCCGGTACTCTTGTGTTGTAGGGTTCAGACTCCACTTTTGTGTTCTAATGGCAAGAAGCAACACATGCTATATATTTCTTAAATTTTATGTAAGTTGCCTATCAAATAGGTAGAGATTTAAAATACAGTCTCTCTAATACCATGTGTCTTATTCCATTGGAATCTATGGTTCAGCTCTCACTGACACCAATGGGTGAGGAGCACCTTGACCTTCGAAAGTTCAGTAGCTGTAAAATGTGGCTTTTACATTTGTAGAAAGGGTTACTTAGGTGTCTGCATCTTCCTTGTAAAATTATTTGTTAGGTAAGTGATGCTAACGTAAGGGCTTACAGGGGATGGGGGTTGGGGTGGCGGGTCCGGGGGATGAGGCTCGGGCTTTGGGCATGCCACACCCCCCCCTCGCGCTAAGGATCCAGCTGGGTGGCTCCGAGCCGTGAGATCTCCGACAGCAGCAGGATCCCCCTCCTCCAGTACTGGAGCCGCCAGCGGTGGCCCCATTGCTGGGGAGGCCGGTGCAGCGAAACGGAAGGCCATGCCCCCAAGTGGGCGCAGCAGAATGCACCACAGAGCAGTGGCGAGTTGCCAGGGCAACCCCGATGCTCAGAATGCCTTCACCAGTGTGCAGGCTACAAGGGCGAGGCCTCCACTATAAAGGGCCCTCAGGCAGCGTCCATGGCTGCCGGCTATCAGTGATCTGAGACTGGCCCTGCGTACAGGCTTAGTATCATGTTGTGAGTGAGTGAGTGAGTGAGTGAGTGAGTGAGTGAGAGTGTGTGTCTGTGTGTGCATGCATGCATGTGTGTATCTGGGGGTGTGGGACTAAGGTCAACCAGTGCAGGGAGAACAAGGGAAGCCCATGGGTTGGAGGGGCCATTGAAGGGCTCATCCCTGTACCCCCCCAGAGGTAGGGAAGCCTNCTTAACTATTTGTTGAAAACCAGGAGGTTTTTTGTTAGATAATATCATTGGTTTTTCAGCAAGTAATGGCAGTTGACACAGATTTCTTCTCACCTGCACTGTATCCCCTGTCTCTTATACACATCTAGATGTGTATCATGTGTGTATCTGGGGGTGTGGGATTAAGGTCAACCAGTGCAGGGAGAACAAGGGAAGCCCATGGGTTGGAGGGGCCATTGAAGGGCTCATCCCTGTACCCCCCCAGAGGTAGGGAAGCCTATCCCTCTCTCAGGTTCCCCCTTGGGGCTCCCTTCCCCCCCCCACGAGGTCATTCTGTGCCCCCCGGCTCACTAGAGCGGCAGGCCCAGTAAGTGTCTTAGGGGGCGCTCTCACTGAAGCTGCTGTACTCCCAATGATGATTCACACCCAGCCCTGGTTGGGGCGATGGGCACAACTACGATCCTGAGGGAGTGTTTTTTGCAACAGCATGCTTGAGGCAGAGAGGGGTCACAGAACAGCTTGCCCCCGTGACAGCTAAATGCCTTTCTAGATTCCTCGTATCAAATAGTTTCACAGACTAATGCTGAAATGAAGAAACATTCTTCCTATAAATAACATAGACACAACATGGTACCAAGAGTGACCAGGAGAGAATAATAATATTTAAAACAAACAAACCAAACAAACAAAACATTAACTCAGAAATGATTAAACAGTGCAATAAAAATTACTGCGGGGGTGGGGGAGTGAAGGAAAAATTACCACAGAAAAACAATAAATAAAAAGAAAAGAAAAAAAAAACATATCAGGAGCGATCCAAGAAGTAGAAGACTGCCTGAGGAGAAAACCAGCGGTGCCCGAAGTCTTTCCACTGGTTGGGAAGAACAGCACGGACTGAGGCAAAATGGGTTCAGGATGATTTCTATGACTGATATGTCTGTGGAAATTGATAAATCAATGGCTATACTACAAACTGTTTATTTATGGGACTCATTAAAATACTTTTGAAGGGCAAATGATTTGCCTTTTGAATAGCCCAATTTGACTTAAAGGCTGGATATTTCCAAAGATATTTTATCCATTCTATTGTACACATTATTCATACCTATCTGTCACTTCAAATTACACAAGCTACTCTTCACTGTGTGGTATCAAAGGAACAAAGTAAACGCCTTTCCAACAAATTGCAGGTACTAGTGCTGCTTTGCTCCTTGTTTGCAATTACGAGAAAAGTGTCTGTTTATTTAAATAGGAACATATTTATGCATAAATTGCCATATTCTTTTCTCTTCCTTCCTATTAACACAGTACCCTTGGAAATGGTTTTATCACAGCTGAAGAGAGAAAAGTTTTCAAGGAGTCCCTTGTTGAATCTTAGCCACCACATCCTCTCATAACCTTGCTATGAGGCTCTGACCACAAGTCTTTCCAGGATCTGACCTACAAGATTTACAGTCAACACATTTCTTTCACTTACTGTATCTATTTACAAACCACATAGTCCCCATTACTCAGTACCGTCACAAGCTTATTGGGGTATGATCTTTTCCTCAGTTGTGGGGCAAGCCCCAACCTAGTTGCCCTACCTTTGAGCTCTCTGTCCTGGCCCTCTCAGGGAATATTGAAATTCTATGTAATGAAGGATACTGAGGCAAGCTTCCAGTGTCTTGAACCCCTTCTAGTATAGAGCACCATGAAGCATGTCTCTCCTAGGACGCCTTTTCACCGAGCTCTAGTTTCAGCCTATTGCTCTTAGTTAGCAGCTTCCTCCCTTGCTCCAGCTGGCCCTCTCTCTTAAGGGCCATACCATGCTACAACTTAGCATCAGGGCCCCCACACTCTGCAAATACTAAGGATGATCATTTACTTCACAGCCATTTTGGGAAATGGAATCCTGACTGTAGTGGACTTGTGTTTGCACAATGGCATTCTTATATTCCAAGCTGCCCATGGAGAATGGTGAGCAAACAGTAGCATTGGCACCTAACAGTGGTACCGTCAAGAGCTTGTTTGCTGGACTTGCAAGGGCTGCAAACCATTTCTTACAGAGAGCAAAACAGATTCATCAGATTAAAAATCAAGTGTTAAAATGCAACATCTTAGCCAAGAAATATAGAAAGTCATAACTTTTGAAATAGGTTACTCTGCAGAGCTCTCTGCTGAATTAGAAGGTCAGAGGAGTGCAAGCACCAAAATTACTCCACATAAGCAGGAATTCTAAAAATTATATACCTACTTGCCTTGCTAATTATGTAGACAAAAATGCAGAATAAAAGGAAATTTGTAAAGGCATTTTAAAATCACCCGGGGGGGGGGCAACCAACCCTCTCCTGAAATTGGAATCATAGTACAGACACATTACTTGAGGGTAATAAGGGACAATTTCTCCTATAAATTCTTGTAACAGGTGAAACGTTCCCCTTTAAAACTGCAGCAGCTTCAGAAATGTAACCTGTTCAGTAAGAAAGCTAGTCTATCACAATATATGCCAGAAAGAGGACACAAGACTGCCAAGGTCACTCTAGAATGCAGATAAGGATGTATGAGAACTGGCACACCTTCAATCAGAACCTGAAATGAATATTAATGCTGCCCTTTTGGATTGCAGAATGTTGAGACATCCTCCCTTCCTGGGTTTGCATAAAGCAGATTTTATAATACCAAACAAGTACTAGAATCCTGCATGCTTTAATCACAATGGAGAACCCTGGAGAAGGAATAAATAACTCTGAATACGTTTATTCAGAATTTTGACTCCATTGTCTAAATGAAATTAACCCAAAGGCTGGAGACCAAACTACCAGTCAGTAGTTTGTGGTCAGTGGCATCCAATTTAGCGACAACAAAAAAGTCCTGATCAGCAATATTGAAGAGGAAAGACCCTTGTCAGAGCCAACCATTGTGATAAGAGCACAAAACTCTTAGCCAAATGTCACAGCCAGGGCTGTCATGAAATTATTTGCTGTCCTAGGTGGCCTAAGGCAGCCCACCACTCCTCCCCCTGCCATGAAGTTTGGCAATGGCTGGATTGGGGCGGGAGAAACAGTGGCAACATCTACAGGGGGTGGGAGAAGTATCCCCTTCAACATGCTACCCTAGGCGAGCCTCCTCCTGATCCACCATGGAGTTTAGTGGTGTTGGCAGCAGGATCAAGAGAAGGAGCGGTGGCAGCAGAACTTGGATCAGGGGTGGCGCCACCTAGGGAGCGCCTCTTCTACCCCCATCCAGCTTCCACTGCTGCCTCTCCTGTCCCTGTTCCAGTTGCCAATGACACTAAACTCTGCACTGGATTGGGGGAAGGGGCTTCTCAGTAGCAGCAGTGGGGCAGGTGGATAGGGGCAAAAGAAGTAGAACCACCCTCTTCAACTTGCCACCCCACGTGGCTGCCTGAGCTTCCAAATGGTAGTGCTGGCCCTGGGCATAGCCCTGGCAGAGAATGATCAAATTCCAGCCAAACTCTTCATCATTGTAGGGAGAGGACCATGAAGCCCTTTCCCTAGTGTCCCAAGAGGCACTGTTAATACAAGGGCTGAATATGGATGATAATTGTTGACACAAGTCAAACCAGGTGCATCTAACTCCACAAGCTTAGGTGAAGTTACCCCCTTCCACCATAGTCTAATCACAGACAAGGAGCTCTTAACTACAGTAACAAAGAAATCAGTAAGAAGGTTATAATGTCATCTCTCAAAAAAAAGCAATGTGAGGCTGCCAACCATTTTTTGCTCTTTTGATGTTTTTGGGTATGCAAAAATCTCCCTGTGAATTGCATGAAACTGTCCAACTTTGGATGCATAGTATTTTCCGATTACACTCTTCCATGACAGTAAATATGGGGTGAGGACTCAGATTTTTGCAGGCTCTGAACACTCATTTGGCCTTGCACTAGCCCTCCATGAACTGTTTATTTAGTGTTCTCAGGTGCAGTTCTTCCCCAAATCGTAGCAGAATTCTATACCTATATACAAGTAACATTTAAAAATTTTATAGTGCCCATTAAATGGTACTCAGGGTCATATATCATAAAATACAATAAACCAATATAAAATCTATTTTAAAACAATGTAAAAAGTTTACAAGGAGAAAGGACAAAATATAATAAGAGGAAAAACCAAATTTATTAAAAGGAAGCGAGGAGTGGATCCTAAAAGCAGCTGGAGAATTTAAAAAGTCTTCATTTGATTTTTAAAGATGAGGATGGAGGAACTAAAAAACATCTAGTGGGAATTCTACACCGAGAGGCCAACCACAGCCTACCCCTCTATCTTGTTTTTAATAAGAAAGGAGCAGCTTCTAGTTTCACAGCTCAGGTTTCAGTCTACATCTATTAGGGTCAATAGGAGCGGAGAGTTTGTTTTGTTAAAAAAGGTAATAGGAAAAAATACACCACAGGCTAGAATCCATGACTGGCACAGCAAGCACAAAGGGTGGCACCCAGCCACACCACAACGGTGCATGTAACACCTTTATAAACAGCTATCTAGCTTGCTAGACACTAGAGTCCTTCCCCTACCATCACAGCTAACTGTTTGTGCTTTAGCTGTGCTGGTAGAACAGGGCACAGGAAACTAATAGGTCAATGGTTCAAATCTGGACTGTGTGCTAAACTGATTATGTGAATTCTTGCATTTGTATGTTTACTTTGGGAAACAATAATATAGGATCTGCCTTCTGTGTGGTGGGTTCTCTGATGTTTAAGGTACTTATTCTTTTCTTGACTTGATGTAGCCTTGAACACAGGACTTTCTAATATCCTTTACTCAGCCCAACCACCAGAGCTAACTAAGCAACTAACTGTCTTTTGTTAATGCAGTAGTAGAGACTAGATTGGCATAATACTCACCAAAATGTGTTGTTTCCTCCAATGTACAATTACTTTGTAAAACATTAACATTGGTCATATAAAGAGTTTACAGTTAGTGCCATGAAAGGGCCCTTTTGGTGAGGCTCAGCTGTTCTGATCTGGGACAACTGTGTTAAGTGTCCTTGGTTCTGTGCTGCCCTCTGCTTGTCCAAGCCTCCCTCTAACAGATGGCTTATAAAATTAGTGGGCATTTATTTACACACACACACACACACACACACACACACAATTTAAAATTCAACACATATACTCATTAGATTACCTGCAAATGGTGGGAGATGTACTGCATGTTTGACAGGTATACCTGTTTTGGAGGGTACTCATTTCAGCTCTGCTTTTGGGACAGCCTTTGTTCTGGGTCTAGATTCTGGATTTTGGCTTCCTGTCTCAAAGCCAAACCTTAAGGAGGTCTCTGGCTATAGCCTGCTTCAGCAATGCCATCTCCAAGGAACATTCAATGGTTCCCTGGCCTTGCTATCTTTGGATGAGAAACACTTTTGAGGTAAGTTTCTGTTGGGATTTTTATTAATGGTTAGAAAAACAAAACCCCCAAAGCAGCTTGAATTGTTAGTAGCAACAGCTTAGTAGTAATCAACACCTTGGAGATTGTTTCTAGATTAAAGTAAACTACTTTATTGAGAAGTACATTGTGATAGGAAAGGCCTATCCCTAGTCTTACTAGCTAGCTGCCACCAGCATGGTGGCCAGACATGTTGAAGGTCAGAGAGAGAATTTAGGAATGGAGAAAGGTCAGGAAGAAGGAGGAAGTCCAGTAGCAACTTCCTGGGCACATCCCACCTGGGAGGGGGCTTAGAAGCAGAGATCAGGAAAGGTTAAAGTGACACTCACACTAACTCACTATCTCTACTCCCAAATGCCCCTAGTGGTCATTAGGGTTTGTTGGTGCAAAAGGTGATGTCATCTGGAGCTGTTTTTCCAACACTTTCTTCCCTCAATCTTCCTACCTCTTTCCCTGTGACTTCACTCTCCTTCCCTCAGCACAGAACTACACATCCCTCAGCCTCCTTGATAGTCTGCCTGCTCCAAAACTCAGGCACAGTTTTTATAGCCAATTCCTACAACTGGTTAGTAGCATCCTCCCATTCTCCCAGATAGGCTACGTAGGTGGTTGCATGTGCTGATTACCCTTCCTAAAGTGTCACACCTTGGAAGTACTTTACGGTTGTCTGCAAACTCAAGGACTCACCTTACAAGTGGAGCTGAAACAGCAATCTGAGGAGGTAGCTTTTTCTGACGGAAAAAGCTCTTCCACAATGAGCAGCATGGTGCGATAGAGATGTTCATTCTGCTACTTCCACCATTCCTCTACTTTCATTCCGTTACTTTCACTGGCTGCGAATAGCAGAACAACATTTGTTCTGACAGTTTCGACCTTCCGCAATTTCTGCCAGCACTGTGAAGTAGCGGAACAATGTTTGTTCCAATAGTTTCCGAGATTGTTCTGACAGTTTCCGAATTAGTGGAATGCCAGTGGAATTAGTGGAATCCTGGCGGAAAAGCTGCGAAAAGTCATAGGAAATTCCAAAATGGCGGAATGAAATAGTGGAGCGGAAAAAGGAGTTGCCGCTCCAGCCCTACTTACAAGCATTCTATTACCCATCACCACAACAGCTAAATAATTTGTTTGAAGATGAGATACCTACCTCCTTCTTGCCCTTTTTGTGTTGAAAGGTGGTGGTCAGGTCACAATGTGTAGAAGAACAATTTTTGACTGTAAATGGAGCCCTACCCTGCAAAGCAGAGGAAAGCTTTTGTGCTTCCTTTAGCTTAACATGGGCTCAGTCTGGGTAAAAATAAACAGATGTATGTGTGGGCAGGGCAGCAGCTCCCCAGCCCTGCCTCAGGTGGAAAACTGCAGCCAACATGGCCCAGGTTGGGGAGGGGCACTGAACTAATGTGCCTGTGGCCAGAGTCTCACCACTCCCATGCCCTAGGTAGGGCAAGAAGCTAAGCAAACGTGTGAGCGGTCAGCCCCACTCCCACACTGCTCCCAGCATCCCACCCCCGCCATGACGGACAGCCATGGGGACCGGCCATGGCACTTGGCTATGGCAGACCCTGCCCCAAGGCAGGGATGGCAGGGCTGAACACACGTGCTAGCCCCTGTTGGCCTGTATGGGTGGCCTTTAGCCCGGCTACGTTTTTAGAGATTTTCCAAGGACGTAGCCGAGGCTAGCTGCTTACCCGCTCTGGAGCAGTCCCAGGCTAACATCTGGCGGCACATAAACATATATGCTGTTGGGTCCCAGGTCACAGTGGGCCACCATCACATGGGTTTTTACCCCTGGTGAATGATTACAAACTGTGTTCTAGGTAGTGTTAATGAGAGAGCCATGTAACTAGTGAGAGCCAGTGAAGGTTTTGGATAAATGTATTGGACTTTTACCTGGGTGACCAGGGTTCAAATCCTATTTTATCCATGAACTCACTAGGTGGCCCTGGGCAAGTAATTATTTCTCAACCTCAGTTCCCTATCTGTAAAATGGGAATAATAATGACCTACCTCAAAGGGATGTTGTGAGGGTAATTAGATGAGGATAGTAAAACACTTTGAATACTGAAAAAGTTATGGAAATGAAAAATAATAATGGGTAAAACTCTTCTTCTGATCTTTTCAAGGCATCCCAGATTCCTATCTTTACTGTGCAATCATTCTTACTTACCATGTTTTCCAAGTGCAGAATACAGTAAGAAAATAAATAGCTTTTAATCTTCCAGAACATGTGCTATTAGCTACTGTGCAAACCATCCACATAACTGACCAACATCCTTTCCAGCATGTGTTATGAAAAAGCCAAAAGATTATTACACACTCAGTATCTATCTTTTTTTGATCTGCTCTTTCTAGTACTATCTATTTGTTTTATCCGCGGTCTCTTACTGTGCTCGTGAATACTACATGTTTTTGTATTTATTTCTAAGTGGCGGGGTGGGGTGGGGGGTGAGGGGGGGGGCGGACTGCAGACTTTTCTTTCTGAGTGACATATTGCATGACAATCATGGCAGACTGGATCCAGTTTTTATTTAGCTTCATGAGCCACTGAGCCCAAGTGTAACTGAATCTTTTCTGGGAATTATCTCTGCAGCTCAGCTATAATCTGAAGATTAGACCATCAGTTATTGATCCATTGGAATTCCTCATATTCCACCCTCAAATTTCATCATGTTAATAGAGATAACACTTCCTTACTCAAAAAGGTGGTGACTGTCACTGCTACAGCTAACCGAAAAGTAGAAGTAACAACTGCTTCCCCATCTCCTCTCCTAACCTGAGGCCAAAAAGGGTCATCAATACATTGACCCCTGCTAGAGCAGAAGCAAATACCTGTTCGGTAAATTGGAAAGAAGAAAATTCAAATTTCTAGATGGGGCATGAAAATTTGTATTCAAAATTTTATATTCAGCAATTCATTATTTGAAAAGAATACACAAATAATAATTTGGAAATTTGATATTTTGAGAATGTTTTATCTGATAGTATTTTACTTGTTATGTAACATTGTGTGATTAATTATTTAAATTTATACCCTGCCCTTCCCCTAAGGCTCAGGGTGGAGAGCCACATTTTCCAGTTTCATTCAGACTCCTATTTAAGTCCCCATTTTAAGAATTAAATATTCTCCTGGGACACCAGATGGGGTATATTCAAAGTACATCAACTATCAAGGGAATTGTGCCCTCATATATAGATGTGTGACTCCACCTGGTGTTTCTATACATAGTTTGAGAACATCTTCTGTGGTGAAAGAAACATGACCATAAAGTAGGGGTGAAACTCGGTCCTCGGTTTTACTCGTATTTGGCAAGGACTGCAGTACACAACATTTTACTGATGACAGAGAGACCAAGTAATGGTCATGGTAATCAACATTCAGTTAACTCCTCAACTGCGTAGTGAGTGGGGCAAGCAGGGAAATTTCTAGAGGGGGCAGGCATGAAGGGGGGCAAGGGGCAGCAAACTCACCGGTTGTGGACTGGACTGGACACAGCATGTGGAGTTGAAGTGGCTCTGGCTCACCACACGCTGCTGCCAGTGAGATCTCCCAGTGCTGCAGATCTCCCAACTGCAGTTCAGGAGATTGGCTGCCATCTTTTCTCTTGGAACATGCTTGGAAATGTAGTCCAGAATGCTTTCAGAAAGCCAGTGTCGACTGCTGTTCTAATGCTCTCTGGGAGCATGCTGGATTACATTTCCCAGCATGCTCCAAGAGAAAAGATGGCAGCCGATCTCCCAGCTTGCAATCTCCACTGTCTTTTCTCTAGAAGTATGCTGGAGAATGTAGTCCAGCATGCTGGAAAATGTAGTCCAACATGCTCCCAGAGGACATTAGGACAGCAGGCAATGCTGGTTCTCGGACAAGGCTGGACTACATTTCCCAGTGTGATCCCAGAGAAACGATTATGGCTGATCTCCTGGCCTGCAGCCAAAAGACCTGCAATGCTGGGGGACCTCCCCGGAGTCACAGTGCTGGAGGAACCTCACTGGCTGCAGTGTGCCGGCTCCATTTTAACTCCATAGGAGGTATCCAGACCACATCCGGTGAGTTTGCTGCCTCACCCCTCTTTCTGTTCCCCTTCCTGCACGCTGTGCCCTCCCCCTAGAAATTTCCCTGCTGCCCGCCTCCTTCCTGCCCACCACACCACATTAGGGGACTCGGTAAAATACTCCACAAAATACTTGGTATTTTACCAAGTACCTAGCATTTTACAGAATACCGAGTGTTTCCATGTATTTACTGGAATTGCCAAGCAACTCCCAGAAACTTGAGCCCATTCCTCGACTATTCAGAAATACTAAAGAACAATTACTGCCCTACTCATTTCATCCCTACCATAAAACAGTGTTTCGTCAAGGATTATTGTTATTTAAACCAAGGGATTTATAATCCAAACTTTTTTTCTTTTGACTGATTCAGGTACTTATAATTGTACACATGTCAGGAATAGGCTCACCTTTGGGGATTTCTGGCAGGATTAGGGCCCCAACAGAACTCTCTTTGGGTATCAGCGCACAGTCTTTATTCTATACAATGTAAATCCTCCACCATATACAGTTTCTAGCAGGTATCCAGTCAGTCTCTGTATAGTCATAGTCACAATCTGTCTAGTCAGGCACCAACCATCTGGGTCTCAAATTCCTTAGCTCAGTATAGCCAGGCAACTTCCCTCTGGCTCTCTTGAGACTCTCTAGCTCAGGCACTGATTATTCCTTCAACCAGCTTCCAAGCAGCTCCCTGTTTGAGGGAAGTGGGAGCTCAGCTCTTCCTCACAGTCTCTCTGGCACTGAACTCTGACTCACACTTTGTCCCTCTCTGGGCTGCCTCTGCCACACCCTTCACACAGCTGCTGCTCCTTAGGAGCTGTCAACCAATCTGCATATCTCCTGCAGCCCTGCTAGCACCTGTAACCAGGCTGATGCTACCTCACTTAAAGGACCAGCAGCCTGCAGGGACACTTTCCTGTCTCCGTATAATTTATCTAGGGTTTGATTCTTACAGCAATCATAGATTGCATCAGTTCTGTGGCCACTAGGAAACCAGCAGCCTGAACATAAACCCTGCACACTGTGCAAAAGAGTGTGTGGGCAATGTGCATGCAACCCTTGTATAAGAGATGCAGTGCACACTCAAACCATGTGCAACCACATGCAACCCATGCACAACATGTACAACCGTGCACATACGAGTTTAGGATCAGGCTGCAGGCTCTTATTTTCTACATAGCTCAGTTTATCCACCTTTAAAACAACAATTGTAATACTTGTGCAGTTGTTTTTTTTCAAAAAAAGTTAATTATTTGTAAATATTCTCTTGTCTGCTGAAATAATGGTGCTTTACAAGTTGTCATTTTAAGAAGATACAACCATAAATCTCTTGAGATTTCTGGTTGCTCAGCACTTGGCCAAATAATTTCTGCAACAAGTAGTTACAATTTTCAGCTACTGAGAAATCAGAACTCTTTTTACTATATTTTAGATGTCTAAAGTTTACCTGGATAGAGATTTTTCTTGCTGAACTATCTTCTTCTCAGTAAAAGAAATGTCAAGAGTGGAGAACATATTATTTAATTAATTATATTGCTAAGCAGCTTAGTGAAGAATCCCAGATCACTGCAGGTATTTTGGGAATCTAGAGGAGATGAAGTGTTCTGTTGCTCTACCATCTGTATGTGCCCAAATGCAATCTAGCAGTGCTGATATGGTATCTGTGTCATTTACTTTCTTAGATGAACCTCCATAGGATTTTTTTTATCATCTGCTACACACAATATAAGTGGTTTGTATTAGTTGACAGTCCAAGAATCAGTCAGACTTGAAGGTGACCCTACTGAACCTCATATTACATTTATCACCAACACTTTAAACAATAGTGTTTACCGAAATATCACTTCTACATGTACAATACACAAAACATATCCTTAGTATTAGTACTGGGATTTTTGATCAATATAGTCATTTGTCTTGTAGTCCCTGCCAACTTGCCAGAATTTCTGTCACTATCATCCACTGGATTTAAAAGGTCACTGTTTTTATTGACAGACAGGTAACACCTGCATTGAAACGTGCTGAAAACTTAGGGAGTCTTATTTAATTTAAATCCAGGCAGCGCATAAGAACATTTATTCAGAAGCTTCTTTATTTGGAAACTGCCTGAGGAATAAGTATACAAATGGACTCTGGAGAATGTTAGCCTGGCAGTATTGCTACATTGAGCTCTACCTACAGGGAAATGTAGTCCAACTGGCCTGAAGCTTTGCTTATTAAGAGTTGTCATCTTTGAGCGCAGGAAGAAAGAAATAGGAAGAGGAGGATGGAAAGTTGCTGTTTCTAGGGCTGTAGCTGCTGATGCAGTGTTATATTTATTACTGGGGCCAATCCCAAGCCCTGTGAATGAGCATGCAGCCCCATTACGAGGACATTGCCGTGCGTGCAAACTGTGTGGAAAACAGGTGGAAGCTGCACATTCTGGGTCACACCCACTGTTTTTAGAACCTTGTGAATCTTAATTTCCATGCCTCTTCTCTCTCAAAACAATTATTTTCTTTTTTCTACGAAGTGTGAATACATTACTGAGTGGACCTTGGAAAAGAGGAAGCTAGGACTGCTGGATTTTCAAAGGCGTATGTGTGGGTGAATGCATTTTCTCATAGGGAGGAGATATTTAGGTAAAAACTATTGTTTAAAGTGTTGGTGGCAAATGTAATATGAGGTTCAGTAGGGTCACCTTCAAGTCTGTCTGATTCTTGGACTATCATCTAATAAAAGCCACTTACATTGTGTGTAGCAAATGATAAGAAATCCTATGGAAGTTCATCCCAGAAAGTAAATTACACAGATACCATATCAGCACTGCTCTCATCCCATCTTTCTGCTTAAAAACAGGCATCAACTAATAATAAAATAACCGCAGGCCTCTGGGCCTGCAGCAGGATACCTTCTACTTTGTTGCAGCTACACCATTGACTGACAGAATGCAAAATGTAGCTTCTTTATTACATCCTATTTACTCCAAAATTCTGTTAGGTTTACCACCAGAGAATGAACATTCTCCTTGAGGGTGAGGAGTTTCAAGGACTTTAGATGATAATGATTATTATTAGCAAGCATTTATATAGTGCCAGCAATGTACCCGATGCTTTACAAAGTAATGGAATAGACACAGTCCCTGCCTTAGGGCTTACAATCGAGGTGCAGTGAGGGGTCAAGAAACACTCCAAGGCTATGAATCTGATTGACCAGAGGGGATCAGACCCTATCAATGACAGGTTTTCCAATCCCCCTCCAAGTCAGAGGACCAGCCAACCATCATCACTTTAGTCTTGTCAGGACTGAGATTCAATTGGCTCACCTTCAACCAGTTCCCAACAGCAGCGAGGCATCTGGTAAACACCGAGACTGTGGGATGTGGGTCAGATGAAAGAGAGAGGTACGGCTGAGTATCATGGCATATTGATGACACCTCACCTCAAACCTCCAAATTACCTCACCCAGTGGCCTCAGATACACATTGAACAAGAGGGGAGACAGACAGAATGCTGTGGGACACCAAAGGGGAGTCCAGAGGGGACGACGAGGAATCACCCATCACCACCCGCTGGGACCTCCCTGATAGAAAAGAATGGAACCATTCAAGAGCAGTCCCAAGCATCCCTGACAGGTCCTGCAGTCATGTCAACATCACCTCATGATCAACTGTATCAAAGGTTGCAGAAAGATCTAACGGAACCAACAATGTAGAATTCCCCTTATCAAGCTCAAGGCACAGATCATCAACCAAAGCCACAAGCACAGTCTCCATTCCATATCCAGGATGAAAACCTTACTGAAATGGGTCCAGGAATCTGACAGCATCTCGATGAGCCTGGAGCTGACGGGCAACCACCCATTCAATAATCTTCCCTAAAAAGGGAAGTTTGGAGACAAGACAATAGCTGGCAGGGGAGTCAACATTTTAAAGTAGTGGCCAGATCACCAGTTTTATGGGTGCACAAAACCCCGCTCTTCCCAGCCAACAACAGCCCCAATGTCTTCTGGCTGGCTTTCACCAGCCAAGATGGGCAAGGATCTAATGCATAACTGGCTGCCCTCATTACCCCAAGCACTTCCACTGCATCAGTGGGAGATACCAACTGAAACTGATCCAAATAAACAGGACAAAATTGTGGTTCCATAACCCCAAACTCTGACTCTGCAGTTAAAATGGCAGCGCCCAAGTCATGGTGAACAGGAGTGATTTTGTCTGCAAACGAATATATGAAAATATCACAGCAGGCTATGGATGACTCCATCTCCTGGCAGAGATAGACCAGGTTAATCAGGCCCCTCATGACCCGGGTTAATCAGCCCCCTCATGACCCGGAACAGCTCCACCGGACTTTGCAGATGCTATGATAGCGGAGAACACTTTCTTTATCACCATCACAGCCACAGCATAGTCCTTAAAAACAATCTATTCTGCAATCGATCAGCTTCAGAGCCAGTCAAGTGCCACCTGCACTCTAACCACCTACTTTCCCACTTCAACCAACTCAGATCTCCCATAAACCAGAGAGATGTGTGCTGACAAAGCAGTGGAAGTGGATGCCTGGGTGCAACCGTGTCAGTGGCCATGGTGTTCAAGAAGTCATTTCACAAGATGACCAGGTCATCAACAGAGCAACTGTCAGGGTCAGTGGGTATATCCACCAAGAGTTCTGGAAACCAATTAGACCCATCAGGCTTCAGGGGCAGACCATCCTAACTGGTCCACCACCCTGATGAGGGCATAGGAGGGCTGGGATTTGGGCCTTCAGGAGGTAATGATCTGACCACAACAAATGTGTTATAACACCACCCCCAATAATCAGAGTCCCTGCTTCCACGCTGGTGCAAAACATCAAATCCAATTTGTGTTCCACTTCATGTGTCAGGCCCAATATCATTTAGAATAGGCCCATGGTTGTCATCGTGGCCATGAATTCCAGCTCTACCCCTGAAAGGCTGGCCTTGGCATGTATGTTGAAATCACCCAATACAATAAGTCTAGGTGATCTCAATACCTCCTCCGAGAACAGCTCAGCAAGAGCAGTCAGGGAATCAACTGTGCAGTGGGGTGGTCGGTACACCAAGAGGATCCCCAATATATCCCCAGCCAAATCCAGCACAAGGTTGGACAGACTACACTACATATTGGATGAGTTAGGCACCAGACACCTCTGAACGGCGAGAACACATCTTCACAGAACACAGCCACTCCACCACCCCTTTCCCTGAGCTTTGGCTGATGCTGAATTGAATACCCATCTGGCACAATCTGGGCCAGTAATGTCCCAGATGCCTTGACCAGTCAGGTCTCCACAGTGCATATGAGGTTAGCGGCCTCATCCCAAATCAATTCGCATTAAGCAACATCATGTCAGATCAGGGGCTCTACTATTCTCAGCTCCCAGATATTCAGAGACAGGGAAGGAGTGGGACAGGGGAATGGCACCAAGTGTCTTTCTTGAGAGCCCCAATGGTCTATCTTCTTCCCCCACCCCTGTCATATGTTAATGTCTTCAGCCCTACAGCACCCTACCAGCCCAATCTTCAAAATGTTGCACTGGCAGAAGACCCACTGACATGAATGAGACATTAGCCAACAGAGCAATTTGCAGACTGGAGTTCTTGTGAAAGAATTAAGTACTCAAATTCCCTTTTGTAACTAAAATCCTACATAATTTCTAGATCAACACTAAGCATATACGGTAAGGATAAGGAGCCGTAGATCTGACTTCTGCTTATGCACAGAATTATCCTTCCTCCGTCACCACTGAGGGAAAATTTGGAGTTTTCCTTACAGGCAAAAGTATTTAATATTCCAAACCACACAGCATATTCTAACAATGGTTAAGTAATAAAGCACGGAAATCGATGGAGCGATTCTACAAAAAGAAATAAAGATTTCTCTTTAGGTGCAAAAGCAAAGTTCTTACTACTGAAAGTGATTTGTCTTTCAAACATTCTCTCTCACACACACTATTAGTTCCATGTTCCTACGCTGTCTTCTTTTTCATTGCCTCATGCAGAAAATCTACACATGTAGCACTGGAGGCAGAAGCTAACTGCCTTGCTGGCTACTTATCAGTAGCCTGCTGTTACTACTAGTAGTAATAAAAGCAAAAAAAAGGGTGGAAAGAAAAGGAAAAAAGAAAAACTGATAGGTGTATAACTGATAAATCATACTGTACTACCCTGACAGCTTGTCCCTTGGAGGAAAAGACAAATCATGTCTTACTCCTTTTCCCCTTAAGCTTTCACCTAGGCTTTTTACAACTATAAATACAAAAGGTTTTAAGAGCATCATTTAAACCATATGTTCCCCTTTCTGCAACAGAAAGAGAAAAGGTAACCTAACCACAAAAACCATGAATTTTCCTATTTTCTTCACATTGTATCCAAAGAGCTATAACGTGTTAATTTCTTGTGATCCACAAGGAGTAGTGTTAAATGCACCAAACACTTTATGTCCTGATGAAGTGTTGATTTGAGTGGAGTATCAATAAAAATGTGACAGCAGAGAAGTTTTACCAGTACACGAACAAGAAATGCACTTAACTTGTTTCTTTCCCCCACTGGTATCAGCCACAAGGAGTATATTGCCAGCATCCCTGGTACTTTTGTTAACAATCCCTAGAATTGCCTCCCAAGATCCAAGACAATGCTGGTAACAAGAAAACAACAACAACAAAAAAAAACACCCAATGCTGACAGCTGCAGAATTTTCTTCTGCTCTTGATCCAATGGAGTTAGCATCTGTTGCTCTCACAGGAATATTGAAAGGCTACATCCTTTCTCTGAGCTGACATTGTTCAATGGTGGGGCAAAGGTCTTTGGTACTGATATGACTCAGGAAGCAATCATATTTTGTAAAATATTTATTCACAGAAAGGTTTGATTCCAAAAGGTGGCATGTCCATTCAAAAATAACCCTAGTACTGGTGGCTGGCATTTCATGATGCCGATATCCACCCTACGATGCTGCTGCTCTGTATTTCAGGCTTTTGTGCAGCCAGTTAGTTGGTTTCCCCTTCCCCCGAGAACCTTATTGTCCAGGATGCTCTCACACTGTTGGCTGCTATACATGTCAAAGTTTAGCATGAGCATTAGAGCTGCCACACTGTTTCAGATCATTGTTTCATTCAGACTAGAGTGGAAATGATTATCCACCACTATCTGGTAACTGGTAGGGATGGGAAATCATACTGAAAATTGGGATCGGTTCAAAATCATATAGATCTGACTTTCAATACAATTTTAGATTGTATTGATCAGAAACACTTTGCATTCTGACCAATACAGCCTAAATCCAATGTCTGCCACTAGCTCTGCCCATTCCCATAGACTCCTGCTGGGCCCAGGTGCTGGGCAGGGGTCCAGGGGAGGCAGATCCAGGGGTAATGGGGACACCCAGGGGCAGGGAGGGAAGTAGTTGCCTCCCAGGAACCCTACCCACCTCCCCTGGACCCCTGCCTGTGCCTGCCAGAGCACCTGCTGCAGCATTGCTGAGACGAGCAACTGAGTAGGAGTTCAGGGGAGGTGCGCAGCACTGGTCAGGGGTTTCCCCCGTACGCTTTGAGTTGGTCCAGCAGCATCCCATGGTGCCCGGTGTAGCTTTCTCTGTGCTGTGCTTGGCAGAAATACTAGGAAACACCGTGCATGCAAAACATGGCCACCATGGCCATTCTGTGCATGCATGGCCATTTTCCAAAATGGAAAATGCACATGCGCAGGCTGGCTTCCACTTTCCAAAATGGTCTCAATGCTACCAATGCCATGTTGGAAAATGGCCATGCATGAGCAGAATGGCTATGGTGGCCATTTTGTGTATGCACAGTTTTCCCTAGTATTTCTGCCTGGCGCGATTCTGAGAAGGCCGCACCGGACACCGTGGGATGCCACTGAATCAACTTAAAGCCTAAGGGTTAAAAACTAGGTAAGTTAAACCCCCTCTCCATTCCTACGCACCCACGCACCTCTGCCCAGCATTGCACGCCTCCCTGGCTACATGCCACAGCACCGCTGCAGCAGGCGCTCAGGTGGATGGGCACAGGCAGGGATCCACGGGAGGCGGGTGCCAACTAGGGGTTGTGGGAGGCAATTACCCCTCTCCCCACTGTTGCAGTATTATCTGGTTATTCGGTCTGTCAGTCATTCATTGCTGTAATCAGTTAATGGCTAGATAACCATTAAACTATCCAGAATGGTGCCTATTAACTGTGGATAATACATTTACTATTCATTTCAGCTTTAATCCAAACCACTATTCATTCTCTCTCATATAGTAGAGAACACTGGATGTTTTTGAGGAAATGTGAGAAACAGGTTATGAAGCAATTCATCCCCTCTTGCTTTCTCCCAGCTTCCAGCAGTCATAGATTTAAGGACACCTCTTCTCCCCTTCCACTCCTACAAGCAGGAGTCTGCATCCCCAACCATCTTGGCTAATAGACTGCAGCTATGCCCTTATTCTCCATGTACTTATTTTTCTCCACCCCACCACCAACAGACAGACAGACAAACAGAGAAGCTTCTGAGCAGTCCTCAGTCAGAAGGCATGCTTTTGTTCTTCCTTTCACTACTTCTTAGATAAGAGCAACTTTGTTGAGCAACCAACTCTCCCTCATTCCCCATAGTTGACTGCAATGCTCAGCTCAGCCTGCCCCAGGGACTTAATGATTGCTCCTCCCCTCTTTCTCTGCTCTACTTGATTGCAACCATTCCGCATTTGGTAACGCATCACAATTGCTCACCCACCTCTCAGGAGCAAACAGGTTTTCCCTTTCCTGATTCCAGTGGTAAATCTCTCTCTCCCCTTGTGGGTTCAGACCAAAATTACTCAATTATTTAGCAATCTGTGAAAACGAGACTCTAGGTGTTTACATTTTTTTTGTATAATTAAATGAAGCAATACACTCATCATCATTCCTCATGTCTGTACATCTCTCCAGACATGAACTTAATAAAGAAAGCTGCCTGCGTCTGAGAGGAAAACAGGCTTTGCTGTGTATAAATTTGCGTACCTGGAGTTTGGTAGAACATTTTTCTTCATGACACTCTTGCAAACAGGGCAGATAAGAATAGTCTGACTAGCAACTATGAAAGGTATTTAGAGGACACCTCCTGTTCTGCTGATGACAGGGCACCTAGCTCCACAAGCTAACAGCTGGTCTATCTGTTCAGACATATTTATTTTTTTTCCATAAGAGAACTAAGGGTAAATTCCGGTTGTCTCATTTCAGAAAGAGAAAAGTAGCTGATATGGATTTCTTTCAATACCCATTAAAAAAAAACACTAGGTAAATATTTTTCAAACTTGGGTGGTTAATTGGGGGGGGGGGGCAGTGCCCTGACCATTGGATGCCCTTACTTCCTGACACTCCCCAACTAGCACGCCCTTTCCTGGATTAGGCAAGGAGTCAGGATAGGGTCTAACATTGCCACCCTCTCCCCTGCCACTACCAGACTCCAGCTTCTTTGGGGAGAATGGGAGCAGGAAGAGGTGGAGTGGCAACAGGTGAAGACGAGAAAATTTACACCCAGTATCGTCTCTGCTCTATTCTTCCCTTCTCTGGTTCTGAGGTGCCTATACCTTGCCATCACGGTTTCTGCTCCTCCTACTCACCCCTTCTTCCTTCCACCTATAGTCCCTTACTCCTCACTATAGTCTTGTGTATGATTGGGACATTTCCAGTGAGCACAAAGTAACATCTGGCAAAAGGGAAAAGAAAAAGGACAGCACTATCATAATTAATTTATTTATTATTTATTTATATATTTATAAAATCATTTAATACCCCACCCTTCCTGCTCCAAGCAACCCAGAACATCTTACAATGATAAAACATATGAAATTAATAAAATCATAAAATACAATAAAAAGGAAGGAACAATACCAAAACCGTCCCCCTTCCCCCCAGCCCGCCCTACACCCCATCTCCCTCGCCAAAAGCCAGATGGAACAGCCAGGTTTTACATATATGATGGAAGGAGGAGAGATCCAGGGACATCTGGGCCTCCACTGGAAGGGAGTTCCACAGCCTAAGTGCAGCCACTGAGAATGCCCTCTCCATAGTAGTCCCCCAGGCCACATGGAGGACCTCAAGGAGGGCACCCCCAGTGGACCGCAGAGGCTGCTCCAGAGCACAGAGAGCGAGGAGGTTCCACAGGTAAGTCAGGCCAAGGCCGTATAGGGCATTATAGGTCAAAACCAATACCTTGAATCGGGCCCAGAAGACTATAGGCAGCCATTGCAGAGCCTGGAACAGGCACAATAAGTCCCATCCCATCCAACAAACCACCAAAATTATTTAGTGGTTAGGAGACTGGGGTGAACAATTAATCAAATCTGCCTACACTTCTTTGAATATTTGAGTTATTCAGTTCTTCTAATCTCTTACAAACATTTTGTAATAGGGGGGAAATACATAGTTTTTTAAAAGGGGAAATTTTTGTCCTAGTTTTCCAACCCTTTTCACACCATGCTGTGGTGCTGAGTTTTGCTATGTGATTAATCACTGCGCAGGAACAATGCATGACAAAATGTGGACTCCTTTTGCTAGTTTCCTCATTACATACCCCTCAAAATATTCCTATGTCAAAAATACAGCTAATAAAAAAGAAGTAATAAATAAAATTCCAGCAGTGTTGGCAATTCAGATTGTGCTTATTACAGGACATGACTCAACTGGTTTAAATAATATATAATTTTAAACCTAAATTTAGCAAGCCCAAGTTGACCATAAATGTTGAAGTTTTACTAATGGAGGTTAACTTGTATTGTTAAATCCACGCACCATAAAAGAAAGTAATTAGTTTTTATATAAACCTATAATTATTATATGGTGACTATAAAATGAAACTTCTCAAACAATGGGCTGTGACTTGAGCTAAAATGAGTACCAAAATAAGGAGTAAAATCATTTGTGTAGGCCCTACCCAAACCTAAAGTAGCAGTTGGGGTAATAATAATTGCTATCTGTTTACATCCCACTGGATATTTGTTTTTTGGTTAGGTTATTTTGGTTGTTTGATCATTTTGGTATTCAGCAACTGCTGAAAATTACATAACCAAAACAACAGAACAATTGAACAACCAAAATAGCTGAACCAAAATCCCAAAATGGAATACTTAAAAAAGATATACGAGTACTCATTTCAGCCATGGATATTACTTGAGTACTTGAAGCGCTATTCTGAAATGCAAATAATCCTTGCAAATAATAAACCCACTACCATTCCATTCAAGTTGTGTCCCCATTCCCCAAGTGCAGTCACATCATCTGCAAATGGGATTTCAGATGATAGACACTTGATGTACTCTGTATGCCTATGCTGCCATCTGGGTTTCTGGGATATTTAAGTCTCAAACTCCATTCATGTGTGCAAAAAGTTTGGGAATCAAACTATTTTTCCTTTGACCCCATATATGGTTCCCTAAGGGGCCAAGTAAGGGGAAGCAATTAATAAAAAAGAAGACTGAACAACTGAACAAGAACACCTTTTGTCCAATATTGTACAATTACTGTACAACTTTGTGTTTATTCAGGTTTCTCCAACACCTGAAGCACTAGTCCTATATGAGTGACAGAATAGAACCTTGCGGGACTGTACATGTGAGGTCCCGGGCAACTGATGAGCATTCCCCGAGCACTATTTGTTGAGTTCTCCCAGCCAAGAAAGAGTGGAACCATTCAAGAATGATCCCACCCACCCTGGCCTGGTCCCGCAAACGGACCACCAACATGTCATGGTCAATGGTATTAAATGCATAAAACAGATCTAACAGAATAAACAGGGTTGATCGACCCTGGTCCAATTCCTGGCACAGGTCATCAACCAAAGCCACAAGCTCAGTCTCAGTGTCATAACCCAGACAAAAGTCTGACTGTGCAGGATCCAGAAAGCCAATGTGGTCTAGATGCCCCCGCAACTGCTGAGCCATCACCCGTTCAATAACATTCCCTAAAAAGGGAAGGTTGGAGACAGGCCAATAACTGGCAAGGGCGTCAATGTCAAGCAATAGTTTTTTGAGCAGGGGCCGCACTACTGCGTTCCCGAAGGGAGGTGTTGACCACACCCGCCAGCAAAGGCCCCAACATCTCCCTGCTGGCGTTCTACCGGCCAGAATGGGCATGGATCAAGTTCACAAAAGGTGTCTCTAACAGCCCCCAGGACATCCCCTGAAACTGATCCCAGAAAATCAGACAAGGTGGAGCTTCCACAACTTCTGGTTCAACTAATGCCAAAAACGCAGTTGAAATCATGGTGAATCCGAGTTGTTTTTATCTGTGAAACACTTAACAAACATGTCACAGTGGGTGACTGATATTTCCAGTTCCAGGTGGAGGGAGGCCGGACTGACCAGCCCCTGCACCACCTGGGAAAGCTCCGCTGGACAAGATTTCACAGACGCTATAATGGAAGTAAAAAACTCCTTTTTTGCTGTCCTGACAGCCACGGCATAGGTTCATAAACTAACTCTATGTCACAATCTGTTGGCTTCAGCATGAGACCGATGCCACCATTGCCCTAACCGTCACCTTTCTTGCTTCAGCTGCCTCAGACCATCCATGAACCACGGAGGTCTGCGATGTCATTGCCTCAGGAGTGGACACCTAGCAGCCATTTGGTCAATGGCCTCATATAGAAAGATGTTCCAAAAAGCCACAAGGCCATCAAGCAGCAGGTCATCAGTGTCAGAGGGAAACTCCCCAAGAGAATTCCGAACTGCTCTGGTTCCATCAGTCTCTGGGGGCGAACCAACTGACCTGGTTCCACACCTTTCCAGGGGTAGACATGCACTGAGAGGCAAGTCCGCAGGAGATAATGATCTGTCCATGACAAGAGCTCTGCTGTCACCTCCCCCACCAACAGATCCCCCATCTCAAGGCCAGTACAGAAAATCAGGTCCAGGGTATGTCCTCCATCATATGTAGGGCTGATGATCACTTGAGACAGATCCATGGTTGCCATGGAAGCCATGAATTCACACCCCGTCCCACCAAGACTGGCATCAGCATGAATGTTGAGATCTCCCAAGACTAATGCCTCCGGGATCGCAACACCACCTCCGACA